>JAUYWV010043785.1:0-16308 GCA_032274565.1 Nematoplana nigrocapitula
GTGCGTCAATTCGACCAGTATGTCATCCGTGTCGACGGCTCGGGTCGCGTGACCATCCGCAACCGGTGCCACCTACGGAAATACCTTCCGTTCATGCCTGGCCTCCCGATATTATCGCTGCCCGATTACCCAAGGCGGCTACTGATTTCCGATGCCCGAAATGCTCACCCATCAGTCGCTCGAACAGCTGGAAATCCGGCACAAGCACCATCCCATGGCCGAGCACAACTGATGCTCGATCGCCTTCATTCCCTCATCACGTACGGCCTTAAAAACGTGTTTATTACGTCTTATATATCTATGCAGTCACCCGATGGGAGAGCTAGGTGTGGCATGACAGAAATAGAGAAAGACGATAGCGATGCTCAAACGTCGGATTGCGACTTCTATCGACGTGGTATAGTTGGTACTGAAGCGAACTGCGGCAACGTGGCGCTGGTGCCGAAACTAATGTGAATTTTTTATTTACACTTACTCTATAAGTCCTGAGTAAGCGGGGCGGTGCGGGAGCATGGTTATGCCAGTGGAGACCGGAACAAAACGGCTGAGAAACTGCCGGTTCCGTTTCGTTACCCGCGCCAAGTCATCAATTTTGATGCAGTACTTGCCATGGTCCAGTACTTCATTCAGTCACCTGTTTGAGCATGGTTTCCGGCATTGTTCAGCACGAAACACTTTTCACCAAGGGGCGGTTGATAGTAAGCGTTTCTTTGGACCGACCGTATCGCGTGCGCAGAGACAACTCTTTCATCGATCAGGCCTCTCGCCAAATGGGTCTGATGTGCGAGCTTAAAAGTTTCTCTAGATGATTCACGAAGGAGAGCGAGGCTTTCAGTGGTTTCCCAAAAAATATCTGTTCGGGTTAGATGCCGTAGTCAGGATCAGGGGCACGGCCGTCTCTAGCTAGTGGCTAGCCCCATGACCTCATGTTGTTGCGGCCCCCCTTCTAGGTTCTAGGTTCCCTGCTTCTATCAAAATAAGAGCTCTGAGTTCTCTGACTTTGGGAATGTTTCAATGAAAGCAGAAAACTGAAGAAGCTCGTCTGAGAGTTCTTCACTCTCAGATCAACCAGATAGAAGTGAACCAGACATGGAGCAGAAAAGCCGAGGTCTTCGGCGGTCATAGTAGTCAAAGTTTGAAAGAATTCTAACAAACTGCAAACTTCTTCGTAGGCTCGAGACGCCTTACAAGTTATGTCCCTAGACAGTTTATGACAGGTTAAAAGGCGTTTGTCTTGAGAATTTTCAAAGCTTTTGTAATGTCAGGAGCAACGTACGGACTGAGAAGCGTGTAATGCAGACGCGACTAGTTGTTCTCCGAGTGGAAGAAGGCGCACATTAGGGCAGCGAACGCGTTGGGATGTCTCGCGCCTTCTCGGCGTAGTACTCAAACTCGTCACATTCATTTTGGACAAACTTCAGCACACCCTTGAGAGCCGAGACTGCATTTTTTATATTTGTTTATGGGTCCGGCGTGAGCTTACTGACCTATTCGAAAGGATCTAATTCCACAAAGCAGCGAAGAAACATAACTCAAAAGACTTCATTCTGTTAAGAATTCCCTTCGCCTCCGCAGTTGCACCTGGCTTAGTGTCCGGACTGTTGACAGTCTCATGGAGAGTATCAACGAAAGCATCATATCCTCTGTCAAGCGACTCTGTTGCATCTTTTCGAGATGACCATCGAGTATGAGACAGTGGTTTAGGAGTTAAAGACGGAAATTGGCGCGGTCGGATAGCTCTTCAATGTGTTTCTGAAGGATCTGATATCGACCAGTGGATGCCGAGAGGAAATTGTAGAGAGATTGTAAAATATGAAAATATTCAGCCTCATCCTAGGCGCACTCGGCAGAAGTTGTACCAATAAAATTCAATGAATGTACTGTGCATGAAATATAAAGTGCCTCTTTGTTGATTTGCGTCAGTCTTGTCTGCACTCCCTGATAATTACCAGACATGTTGGTTGCGTTGTCATAGGCTTGTCCACGGCAGTCAAATCAATGCCATTTCATGTTGAGGAACTCAACCAAGCAGTTGAAAATCTGTTCAGCCTTGTGGACTGTGTTTGGCAGGAATGTTAGAAATCTCTCAACTTGAACAGAACGTTTGAGGTATCGAACGCGACAGTCAGTTGGTCCACATGGGCCTGGTCGGGAGCTGAATCAACTGTGAGGGAGTAGTATTTGAAATTCTTTGATTCGAGTAACTATTTCATTATGAATTATTGCCGCCATGAGTTTAATCAAATCTTCACAAATGTTTGCAAAGAGATAGCTCGTATGACCCCTCACCTTGTTCGCATAATCATATTTAGCGATCAACTCAAGAATGTCCAAGTAATTTCCGTTTGAAGAAGATCCAACAGTCTGATTTGCACCTCTGAATGCAAGGTATTGTCCCGCGAGCACGATTATGACATCAAAAAACCGACGCAGTACTTTGACCCAATGTTCCTGTTTTTCATTCTCTTCTTCAATAGCAGTATTCACATGTCCTTTAGAACCAGAGCGTATGGAAAATGATTCCGGCTCTTTGCATTCTTCCATGCACAGAATCAAGTACTTGCCAGTGGAATTTCCTGAACGGGATGTACAGTATAAGAGCTTGCACGCGAGGCAATATACTTTTCCTGTATGAGGCGAGAAACAAAGTCAATCGTGCTTGATCTTTTTACCATTTTTGGCAATCTTGTAGAAAGTTTTTAATGAACATTTCAAACCAGTTCTGTTCTTTCGCTCTACTTCTACAGAGTAACCTGCCAACTCATGTTCGTTACAGTGCTGCAGATTTAGAAGTTCCTGATTGGTTTTAGACGCCTTGTAGTCTATTTGTAGACACATAGTATAATCTGGTCATAAACCAATATCGAATTGGAATGCAAGATCTGCTGATTGTTCTTCATCTGCAACTGCAGGTTGTTCTTCATCTTGGGATATAGCTTCTGGACTCTCTGGCTCTTAGTTGACCAAAATCTCTGTAAATGGTGAATATAACGGTAACAATTTTACTATTTTACACTTTAGTGCCAACTTATCAAGCTCATTTTCACCTTGTTGTTCTGCGTCTGATTCATCATCTTCTGTTCGATCGCTCTCGCTGTCAATGTCATCATATTCTTCTTCGTCGGCCTCTTCTGCGCTGCTCCTGCTCTCCGACTCGCAAGAAGACATAGATGCTGCGGCCACTGCGCCAGGATCATCTAGAATTCAATTTCAATCTACATCACATTGCAATGAAATTACATTACCTTACCTGGCTCCGTACGTGGTGTGGAGAAATTATCAAAATTATCTTCCGAAGCTTGCTTATTTTTTCTTCCTCTTTCTTTTTCTGTTTTCCCATGGCAGCTCCCGACAGTTCTTTCGACTGGTCGCGGTTTTTTGTGACGATCCTGACTTCGATCCATATTATAACTACAATAATTAGAAGTACAATAATTACATTTTACAAAAAATGTGACTGAAACATAAAACGCATAGAAAACGACATATAGAGACGAGATATTACAATAGTCAAATGGCTATTAAGAATGTAAACTTCTGTCGTGAGAATATAAGAGGATTTAAAATGATTAAAATAACGTCAAAGTTGAAAAAGTTGTTGACCGCAAATGCGGAAATTAAACTGTCTGATCACAGAAATCTAGATATATGTCTGACATAAATTAAAGTAGTATATCATATTTTCTATAATTAGAAGTACACATGAAACGAAAAAAATGGGTGGTTGGACATTTATAATTTTCCGGGTGGCGGCGGCCCTATGACGTGGTCTCCATGGTCTCCTCCTCCCTAGAGACGGCACCTGCATATTTTCGTAGGAATATTCTGGATTTCGTTGGAATGCTATACTAGCTGATCAGTTATTCATTTGTGAAATGCAAGTTGTCCGTAGGTCGCAGTGAAGTTATATTACATTGCCAAATCAAAATTTTCAAAAAGGAATCAGTTAATCTGTGTGATCTGTGGATACTATAAAGACGATTTAATATAATTTGAATAATCTTTTTACGTTTGTATTGATGCAAGCAAACTGCGATCTGTTTAGAGAAAGGTCGGTTTTCTAATAAAGGTATCGAAATTTGCCATTTACTGCAATATTTTAAATACTATGAATTTACACTGATTACACAATGCAAATATGTTTTAATGTTTCAATTACTTCGATACGTGGTAACTAATTTAACTTTTGCAAGGTCTTTGTGAAATATAGCAGCGCAGTAAATGAAAATTGACAATGTATCTTTTGTATAAATCTATTCGGTTTTAAATTCATATGTGAAAACTTGCTAAATTTTCGGTGGAACGCGATTTTATATGACATAATAATATTATTATCAGATGAATAAAGTTCACAATGCATGTGTTAGGGATTTTGTAACTTATTATGCCTATGGCCAGTATGGGCTGTCCCGGGCGGACTGACGGCTTCAAATGTCTGAGAGTAATAGGTCAGTTTTTATGTTGTCAACTCGTTTATCTCCCGATGGATTAGCTTTTTCAAGCAGATGTATCAGAGTAGGCCAACTTATACACTGGTGTCATAATAAGAAAAACTCTTATTTTTATTCCAAAAAAGGGGGTTAATTTATACAAGAGGTTACCTTATATACCTGTAAATATATGCAGTATCACACTTTTTGAAATACAGTGACACATTTGCAATACATATGACACTTTTAAAATACATATTTTAAATTTTTTAAATACTTATATAAAAATAAAACAAAATAGATAATAGTATTACTATTAGTAAAATTTATTAAATAATGTAATTATAATATAAAATAATAATATTAATATATAGTCAAAGTATATTATCTCATTAGTTTACATATTAAACTAAGTCATTTATTAAGCCTATTCCGCAACTTACTAAGCCCAGTGAATAATTTCTAATTTATGCATGCCGGACTTTTCAGCGGACAATATCTTTAATGCCAATAAAACTACTATTTACTACTAGACTCAATGTATATATGGAAAGAACTTTTAAAGAATACAAGGGGAATACAGATTGCGAAGGACAGGCTGACTATGTTAGTCTATTGTAGCATGACTAGAGCCAAATCTCGACTTCTAATTATTGGGAATAATCTAAATTTTCTTTATTTCAAAGGTATTCTTATCTTTCTAATATATTTGCAAACATTGGCTAATACATGGATGACACAAAACATTTGGAAACAGTGGCTTACAAAGTGGGACAGACAGCTTCGCACTGAAGGAAGAAGGATCACATTATTGGTAGATAATTGCACTGCTTATGGAGAAGTTGAAGGGCTAACAAATATCATTGTTATCAATTTTCCATCAAACACCACCTTGGTTCTCCAGTCGTATTATATGGGTGTCATCCGGACATTGAAAGCCTACTGCCACCATAAAATTTGAAGCTCTGATGGTGGACATTATTTGCTACCAAGCCTCTTGATATTGCAGAGATTCGTGAAAATGAGGAAGATGAGGACAAAGAGTCACCGGAATCCACGCTCTCAAATTCAAAAATGCGCCAGATACTTCACCGACTTCACGTAGGACTTGGAAGAAATGGCTTCCCCTCCATGTACGCATTCAGCAAACTTGCAGTGGACATCCATGGACACCTTTGAAGACAACCCATTAGGCAAACAAAAGTGACACGACCTTTTTCAGAAATAAACTGTTATGTTATGACTATAATACAAACATATACTGTTTGAAATACATTGTACAAGTATTATGTACTTATATATACATAGTATATTCATACATACCTAATTAGATGCTAAATGTTTAGAATTATACAATTTTGCTTAAAAATGTTATTTTTGGTTAATTAGCCCAGCCACTTATTAAGCCCAAATTGGTCTTGCCCACCCTGTGTTTAATGAGCAGCATCTACTGTATTTATTATAATAAATTTATTAATAAAAAATACATTATATTAATTTTATCTTTCAGTATCTATTTCTAACTTTAATACTATATATATAACCTTGGCTTTTTTATTATTACATTTATAAAATTATTTTCATATCTTATTTTTATTTTAGATAATCACTTTCATATTTGATTAAGAAGTAATTCAAATATGATTAAAGTAAATATAAATTTCAATAACCTAAAAACCTATGAAAACAATTTTTATCAACTTTATAACTAATGTGAATCATTCCTAATTTTAGAAAAATAAAAAATCAAGAAAAGAATCTTTTCATGATATTTATCAGGTAAATATTTTAATTATATAGAAAAAATATAATAATACTATAGAATTATAATATTTTTTCCAGAAATTTGAAGCTCCATTTTATAGTGCAAGTTTCACGAAATGTCTACCAACACTACCATCAATACCTCCAGGAAGCATGCCTACAGATTTATACAAGGTATGACTATATGATTATGTTATTTTGTAAACTAAAAATAAATATTTTAGGTATTATGATAATTTTGAAAACACAACTAATTGCTACAAATATCCTAATTATATATTTATCTTTAATATATATAATCATTCAAATCTATAGTATTAATTTTGTAACATTTGTCCGTGCTGTATCACTCCTAAAATTATGAATAACTAAAAAATGGCAGCACTTATGAAAGTGAAATTTGGAACAAAAATCCTGTGATGGGGGGAAAATATTGTGTGAAATATAAATAGCTTATTGTCACTAATCAAATCAATCTGGTGGAAATCCCAGGATTTGCCGGGAGGTGACTCTAACACTGGTGAGTATGCGGAGCATATGTGTGGAATGTGGAAGTAGTAAATGCCAGCAGGCCATTGAGCTTGGTGAGTTGTTCCAATGTGCTTTGTAGAATGACACATCACATACAGAAGGAATGTAGAGGTATTGATGCCAATATATTTACTATATGCTCTAATAATGACCAGGTGGTGATGCTGTGCACAAAATGTAAAAAGCATGATTTAATTAGCGCATCTAATGTATCGATTGTATCTTGTTTTTCTGAGTATGTTTATCTGTGTAATAACACTTTGTTATTGCTTTGTTCACATTGTTTGTAGTTAAACAGTGTTTATTTAAATCAGAGCACGTGACCAGCTTCGATCTACGCTCATGGATTTCATCCTGTAAGTTACTATCGGACAGATCACTGAGACACTGGCGGTAGGCTGAGTTGATATAGCATCGACATCATCAAAGCGCTACGCTCGAAGCCTCCTTCCTCTCTTTGATACGAGGAAACAAGAAAATGGTAAATCAATTTTACGGCTGATAATGATGCTATCCCATTTTCCTAAGAATTTGAACAGCATAGAGACTTATTACCAAAGGTGTATTTGCTACATGTTAAACAGCACCACCAATTTCAGACATTTTAACACCTTCATGTACAAATATTTGGCAAGCTGGACAAGTTATCCACCAGTAGACCGAGTTTTTTAGGTTATTGCCCCGTGGCCTATAGTTCGACTATGGATCACTGAGGCACGGGTTCGAATCCTCCCCAATACTGACGAGTGGCAATATCCTCACAACCGGTCTGCTGGTGGATATCTTGATGAACATACCATTTCTGAATATATATATCGCAGAGCATACCGGAAACAACCGCCAATATTGACGTGTATATTTAGTCTTATGAAACAAGTCGTTCTATTTAAACACAAAACGAGTTATGAAATGGTGAAGAAACAAGAAATTAGACTAAATAGTGATAAGAATTGCGGCCGAATTGACGAAGGACTTCTACTACTTGAGTATAAAGGGAAGGCTGTTACAGGGGCGAAGGAGCAGGTTCCGCCGATCCAGCCGCTGCCGGACCAATAAATTTTAAGGGTGCGCAAATTAGACATAATCGTACAGTGGCGCAACTAGGGGGGATCCAGGGGGTCTGGAGCTCCTCAGTAATGATGGGGCACTTTTATTGTACTGGCATTTCTCTCGATAATAAGTTGTATTGGATAAAACGAGGTAATTTCACTGAGGGCACCTCTCTCGATAGCAAATTATAACTGTTGTATAGACATGAAATGGTGTAAATAAATACAGTAAATATATGCCTATAAATCTTTGAGTTATCGCACATTTTATTGTTAGGGGTTGCAAATTTTAGAATATTGCTTGACCAACGTTGAATATCTTCATACGCCAATGTGTATAGAGATTGTGGATGTCATGGTACTGTTGATGGTTGTGAAACTGTTTAATTGTCATAAAAGCTATTATAAGGTCGATAAATAAAATACAAAGGATTCATTTTTTGTTGTGAAAATAAGAGATTTAGCTTGAATCGTCGTTCTTTCAAGTGCTGGCTATGGGAGCGGGAGTGGGGAAGCGGAGATATAGGCGGAGATTATTCGTGCCACACGATCTCACCTTACCCTCGAAAAAAATCAGGACACATAGGGAGGACGGGGGGGGGACGGAACACATGAATATTTCTATGTTATAGTTTGTTTTATTAAATTGATAAATGCAAGTACGAATAAATGGCGTTTAATTTGAATACTTTTAGGGTGCGAGCGATGCTTATGCTTTTGATGTAATGATTTAGTTTTCATTTCTTGCTATCAATATGACGTGCCACTGCGCATGCTCATTGTCCCAAATCTAGGTCAATGTCCTGAGCAACCACAAAAGTAGGTCGTTGAAAGCGTTAGAGCCTGCCAAAAATTTAAAATTTCCTATGTTTTACAGTTATGTTTCTATTTTGCCTCCAAGCCTGGGGAAAAACAAAGCAACTTTTGCATGTCGTATATTGGCTTTTGCGAATTGTATGATTATTTTCCGAAAGTAATGCACGCATTTTTCAGTATAATCCTTCTGTCTCTTTCTTCTACAGTATGTATTAACTTAATGCATTTTATTTGCAAGAGAACAGGGGCGGATCCAGCAGGGGGGTCGCGGGGGTCGCGGGGGTCGCGACAAATATAAAACTTGCTCCATGAATACTAATAACCGTCGATGGCTGCAGCAGATTATATATAAGAACCACAGACATGCAATTATTAAATTTGTTTACAAGGCAACGCATCTGACATTGGACTGTTTGTCAATAAAACAATATCACCAGTTCTGAAATTTCAACTGCTTACCAATCACTATAAACCTTCAGAAGACGATGCTGCGGTAGCATATCAGGAAGTTAAAAAAAAAACAGGAAGGCCAATATGGAAAATAAAATTTCAAACATCATGGCTAGAAGAATTTCCTTGGTTGGTGTATTCACCATCACAGAAGGGCGGATACTGCAAGGTTTGCGTATCTTATGCGCAATGCAAATACAGTGCATTGGGGGTTCTGATAAAAAACCATTCACCAAGTTTAGATCAGCAAAAGGCAAAGATGGTATCCTCACCAACCATGCTAAGAGCGGTTATCATCTAGAAGCATCTGAGTGTGCAAAAACATTCATCAGCAATTTTAAAAATCCAGATACTAGGATTGAAGCTCGCGTCAATCTACAAGCCCAGAAACTATCTCAAACCAACAAACAAATTCTGACCCAGTAGTCCTCCTTCTGGGAAGACAGGGTTTGCCTTTTCGGGGACATAAAGATGGCAGTACAGCTATAAAAATATACATTATAGGTGTTAATGAACAGTTTCGCATTAATATTTATTCCATATGTATCGTTTATATGCATTAGATTTATGCAAAACAATTCGGCGGTAATCTGGCATTAGCTCAAATGCCATCATATACAGTACTTTATTCTCTGCAACTAATGCCAAAAAGATGCCTTCATATAATATAGTTATAATGTCAAAAGACGCATTATACTGAACATCAATGGGTACGTCTTTGTCTGTTCAGTGAATTATTTAATCCTCACAATTCATTGATACAAAAATTAGCCCGGTAAACCAACTACACAATGAACAAAAATTTATTTATACGATTGACTGGAATCTCCATGCTATCCTCCATCTCCTCCTCCTCCTCAAACTCATTAGCGACCAGCATAGAGAGATGGGAAATGAGGTAGATAGGAGCTTGATCTGTCGCTACATATATTGATTAACGAGTAGGGGTCTAAAATTTCAGTTGTCTGTGAATCTGCCTCAGCTCTTTCCTCTCTCGTTGACTCTTGTGCAACTTTATGTACTGTATTCTCTGTTTGCTTTGTTGAATGGGCATTATAATAAAGGATTCACAATAATTATAATGACACCAACGAGAATATTTTGTCCGCGAATAAATGGCAGAGGAGATGTGGGAGCATGCATTTATTAAAAACAATCGTGAAGAGATCGATAGTTGGCAGAAAGATTTTCGAGTGCCTATTTAGTTCTGTGTTTTTCTGGATAAGTTAAATAAGCTATTGAGCATCATTTTTAGAAATCATGTTCATCGTGCAACGTGCAATGACTGGGACGGCAAAAATTACAGGAAAAGTTACAGTTCACTGCAATGTCGTAAATGAACACAATCCGTTCTATCTATATGTGTTCACGATCTCTTCCTAGACCATCAATCGGAAAGACCTGAAATATTGGGAACAGTCACGTGTTATTTTTATTTTATGGGTGCCACAGGATCCGTTTTAGGCCATTGTGAGACTACCAAAACTATAAGTAACATTTAAGCCTGTTCTTGAAATGCAATTGGATGAAATTTCGTGGAGATAATGAAAACACTTTACGTCGCAGTGAAATCACCACTGACCACAGTCGTATTGCTTTTTCCCATTATCGATTTGTTGTAACACATTATACACACAATCTCAAAATTTACATTAATTTACTGATTCGAACAAAATTGACAACATTTGAAATATCCTAATCATAAAACAGGCTGCAGAATTCCACAACAAGGGATCATCAATAGAGACAGAGAATCAGACATTTTCCAATAACTCTTCAAATTAACTAATGAATATACAAGCAGACTTGAAAATTATAAAGTTCACATACTGATTGCAATTTGCGACAAAATAAGAAAGAAAGAAATCAACTAATGGCTCCCACCCAGTCATGGGCTGCCAAGAGAATGAGAGTGAATTGAAACGAAGAAACGACACAGCGCACAGCTCGCTTCTAAAGCAACTGCGCGTCAACACCCGCGAATGCGACTGGGAAACCTTTTGCAGAGCGCTGCCCGACAATGAACAAACGCTACGGAGCCATAGGTACCACTTTTAGGGTCTTTTTAGACACTTCTTACGTCATATTTCACCTGGCATTCATATGCGATCTGGTGACAGCATTCGATTTGAACATTTATTGTAAGTGATATTTCTTTTGTTATACCCAAGCTAGCGGACGCGTTTGATATTTAAATGTAAAGTTTTTACTTATACTGGGAACAAAGACTAGGAATCTGTGCGTTTTGTTTTGCCTGTATTCGCTATGACAACGTTTTTTTACTTTTTAAAGAAAAAAATCAACGGAAATGATTAAACTTTTCACTTTATATTCGCATTACAGTTATTCTAGCTAACGCTATTTTTATGGTGTATACAATATACAGTATATAATATCGCGTGTGGGTATGGTTCAGAAATACATGGAATCAGTTGATAGTTAGCCTATACAACAGTCTATAATGAGACAGAATTCTTCTATAGACAGCACTCTATTAATTATTTAATAACACTCTAGCCTCAGAAGAGAGATTAATCAATGAATAGCAAGACCAAATGTCCCCTCACTCTCGTCTTCCACATAATATTTCATCCCCATACAATAGATTCACCCCTCAGGGAGATCCCCAGTCATTTAATCTCAATAGCTTCTCGAATAATCCTCACCAGTAACTCAACTATATAGCACTGTGGGTGTAGGGTGTTGCGTGACGTATAATGTGCTTGAATTTCCTCAACCTTTTCTTCTCCCCGAACAACAATTACACAGCCTGCCTATAGTTTTACCCAATCAGTGATATAGGACCAAGATGTGGTGTAAACACCACCTGTCCCCGCATGCCACGTGTGACCACTTTTTAATCGCCTAATGCCCTCACTGAAAATTAGTTCAAGGCCAGGTGAGATAGATATATATGTCCTTCCAAAACTATTATATTCTCTATACCAATGCAGTCCAAATTTTATCTGATTTGTAGCCCATAAAGTCATTTCCAAAGATAGAAAATGCGACATAATGATTCAGAACCCTATACCAAATTATTAACGCCGGGAACAAAGGAAACAAAATTTCAGAACAAATGGAAATTAATAATTTTGCAGAAGGGTGATGAGAATACGACGCATAAATTCTCATTGATTAGGAAACAAAATGAAGAAGACGTTTCATAGATCATAGAGAAATTTATCTGTTGTCGATCGAATTTTTGTGACAAAATGATATGTGAAAAAGAAGGATAGAAAATGCAACGACAAACGTTCATTCAAAACATCGAGTATAAAATTATGTGATAATTAAATTTTGAGTGCACCAAGAAGAAAGAGAAAATGTTTAAAACTAACACATGCTGCAAACAGCAGCTATATAGATAGGGTGGTATAATGAAATCAAAGTAGGGAAGGTATACGGTAAGCAGTAAGCACATAATATAGTGAAATATGTCAAATATCAAAATGCAATTCGAACAATCCATCAACTATATATTGCTATAGTCATGACACTATATACTTCTCAGTAGCTCCGCGAGTCAATTCCTGTGTAATTCCACATTTGTAGCTCTGGGTGTATATTCGAGTATTGAATTGTTGGGTCCTATCCCCTCATTTTTCCGAATTTGTCAAAATTTCGTTATATATACAGACACTATGCACTTTCCTCTGGCAGTTAAATTCAGGGTTTGCTATGGTTGCACTGTCCTTACTGTGGTTGCCCCATGAACTGGAATGTCCACTGAGACTCAGAGAGTGCCAGTGGCCCAGGGGGGAGTGCCCAGGCCCTAGAGTCGAGTATACTGTATTTTGCTGTTGTTAATGGTGGTGAACTTCATACAGTAGAGCTAGCAGATCTAGTGAGAGGAAAGGAGACTGCAGTTACATTCTGGCAAAACCACGGAGTTCTTCCCCAGACCGATTATGCGGCAACGGGTACGACTTAACCCTGTCTCTGTCAGACAAGGAACACCGCTGTGGCGATGCAGCCAGGAGAAAATTTTAGAATATGGGGAGGGGAGGAATTAGAGCCGAATCGTTTATTTGAAAAATAATAAAACATTGAGCATACTTCTGCTAACTATTTCAATATCATACTCACAGTATAGCTACAATATAGCTAGTTACTGCACATACATAAGGGCGTGCTTGTGACGTCCAATGCATATGGTGGTTAGTTTAGCTCGCCACCGTTCGGTTCGCGCGTAAGGGTGACTGCCACTTCTTATCTAATCATGTCCTCCAATGTCAACAATGTTAATTGCTTTTCAAACTCTATACTAAGTCCTGCGGCAATATACTGTGTTGAAATTTTCTATATACAGTACGAGAGGGGGCTGGCTAAAATCTAAACTGGTCAAACAAATGTAATTATTAAATGTATGTGAAAATGCCCTCGCCCCCTCCCCTCTATAGCTCTCTAAGTAGGATTCCCGCCTGTAAATGGGAATTAGTGAACTCGAAACTATTTTTGTACATACTGCATGTAATTTATAGAATCAATGAAAACACGAAAGTCAATTTTCTGTCTATACAGCGAGAGCCTGTATTTATGTGCATGTTTGTTTCACATTGAAAAGTATTGTAAACAATTTTTTGGAAAATTCTCAGTAGTTCTGCTACTTTTGAAAAGTACGGATTTCGCATAAAATATAATTAAAAGTACACCTGTTTAGTGAAATGACGGAGAAAAACGCATTATGAAAAATTGAAGAACATCTTCCGTAAATTTTATGTAAATAATTTGTATCGTTTTTCTTTTGAAAACACATAACAGTATATATGTTTCATTAATCCAACAGAACTATAAGTTGCACTACAAACAACTGTTGACTTTGGTGAACTCCGAGTTCAGTCACGTTGAGCAAATAATAATACCTTGTGATTTTGTGCATTTACTCTGGCTAAAGTGCACTTCGCATATTGTGCACTTTGACAATGATTTTAAAAATAGGGGAGAAGACAGGTGAATCCAGTGATTTTATGGAGCTTTCAAGGGTATACTCTAACAAACTGCATGTTTCCCTTGAAGTTCCTTAACGTTTGGGTCACCTCTTCGTATAAAATTCTATTCCACTTCATCACTCCTGTGTATTGTTGTGGGAAGAAAACAGTCGCAAATCATGCTATATATTTTGTGGAGTTGCTGATAATATCTTACTGTTGTAACTCTTTCGGTGACATATATTCGTAACTGATTATATTGAAGATTTTATTAGATTTTCTAAGCTTGCTTGTCTCATTATATGTGACCAATGAATTGGAGCTGCCTCTTCCTGGTGGATTTCATCAGGGATGTTTTTATCCCCGCCCTTCTTAATACATCTTTGTTTGTAACGTGGTCTGTCCAAGATAATTTGAGCATTATTCTGAGGAACGATATTTTATTGCTTCCAATCTTCTCTCCATTTGAGTTGCTATTGTCCAACATTCACTGCCATAGGCATAAGGATGGATTTTACATAGAAGTCCGCAGTACTCTCATTTTGTTATCCGCATCGATAGCTTCCGAATTTTTAGCATCTTTTCTAAGTTCTGGAATGCTTCTTTGGCCATTTCCATTCTTTTTTAATCTCTTCATCGCACTTTCCATTCTCTGTTATCAGACTTCCTATACTTCAGTAGTTAAACTTTTCGACTGCTTTAAACTGCTTGATCCTATTTCTTCCGATGCTCAACCCACACTGGGGTCTTACTGCCTTCTTACTCACGACCATGCATTCTGTCTTTCTGCAATTGATTGTCAAACCTCTCTTATTTACTTTCTTCTACTACTTTGTCAAGTAGTTTTTGTAGTTTATCTTCTGACTCTGAAATTGTTAGTGTATCATCCGTATAACGCAAGTTATTCGATAGCTCTTTCGGATAACATCTTTATCATCCAAATCGCATTTCTTGTTCCATATCCAGCATCTTCTACAAAACCACATTGCTCATTGCCAATTTCTGGTTATATTCCGCTTCATGATCTTGACTTGATAATCTTCAGAATAATTTAATGATATGACTCATTAGGCTTATTGTTCTATGTAATTTGCAATCTATTGCTCCCGATTTCTTAGATATAGAGAAATAAAGATTGATTTGCTCAGATCTTCGGGTATTTTTCCACTATCATAGATACATACCTCATAGATAATGCCTGTCCATTTATATATATATATATATATCATTGGATTATTGCTTTCCTGTTGCATATATATATATATAGTTAGTCGAAATTCATGACATAGGTAATCCACCTTTCTATTCCACGATATGATCAGAGAGAGGTCTTTACTCATCCAGCCTGCCTGCAGCGCCGTGGTGCTACGTAGAGTATATTAGAGTGGATCAGGAAAAGCGATTTTCGGCATCACTTCTTTGACCCCAGTAGGGTTACAACAATTTGCTAATCAATCTGTCCATTGTGATGGCGACTGAAAGCCCTGTGGGGGACCCGACCAACTCCTGCGCAGTCTAGTTGTTCGACTACAAAACGTCACCACCTACTGCGACCTCTCCAAGTGCTCATTAAAGAAGGCCTAGCCGCTTGAACAGCTTCCAATATTTCATCTGAAGTGGTCTCATCTTTATCGGCTAACAGAGCGAGTCGACATAAAGAACTGCCCGTATACAGTATATATAAAAACAGAGACAATATAGGCATATAGTATTCATGCGACTCTTTCCACAATTTGGTACAACAATTGACGTCCTGACAGTTATACATTTTCAAAATGCATCGAAAAATAAAATAATGATAATACTTTATTTAGATCATCGAAATAAAACGATACAGTAAAATGTGCTTGTGCATGTATGCACATTAGATTGTCGGATTCCAAGCATTAACGCCAGTTATCCGAACAGACCCAGAACATAGGATAAATCACAGGAGTAGTATAGTACACCTACGCTCTACCTCAGCAGTCATGCGTGACGGATGAGTCACACCCCCACCCATTCGCACGAACACGTTTCCTACCGATGAGTCACCCCCCCCCATATAAGCAGGCAAGAGAGAGACATAGATCAGTTACCGCTTGGTTACCATAAAAGACGGACCTCCTCGCTCAACTCGCTCTACTTGACCAAGTTTGCTCAACCTATACGACTATTATTCGAATTCTCCGAATCTTCTGTTCTCCTCGCTACGACTACACAACTCGCTCAACCTATACGACTATTCTCCGAATCTTCCTCCTCCGAACTCGAATTTGGATTATTCTGAAGACAGTAAGCATGATTCCATCTGTTGTAAAAGATATTGTATTTCCAACTGAAGCCTTAGGGGACTTT
>JAUYWV010043896.1:0-16304 GCA_032274565.1 Nematoplana nigrocapitula
CTCTCATTAAGAGGGAAGCCAAGGATCCCATCCCGGTTCATGAGCGCACTCGCCGAGTTTACTCGACTGCGCCCAAATCGGCGGGCCTATCCTGACAAGCCGAGACACTGATTGCGCGACTGAGGAGCGGGTACTGTAGGGTGTTCGCAACGTACCAAGCCCGTATAGACCCGGATTCGAATCCGATTTGTCCACACTGTAGAGAGGATGAGCAAACCCTGGAACACTGGCTCCAGGTATGCCCTGCTCACCTAAACCCACGACTGCGCGCTTTCGGGGTTGGTGGCCCCGCCTTTGTCTGTGCTGACGGAAGATCCCGTGGCGGTGGCCTCATACCTGCGGTACCTCCGGCTCCTCTGACGGGGGTGTCGCCTGATCCCATCCCATCCCACTACAACTACAACCAGGGCTGGTATCACTCCTGAATGGAACTTCTCTCTGGAATCCTTCCACCGACGTCTGTCTCTGGCCAGTCGTGGCCATGTGGACCCCAGATAGCGGGTGAGGTCATCTCGTTATCTTGTCTTTGGTCGTCCTCTTGATCTTATCCATTGCCTTGATGTCCGAGAAAAAAAACATACGCTGTTTACCAGTGGGGTGCTCATATTTTATTTTTCTAAACTCTAAATTAGAGCTTTAAAGTGTAATGATCAATATGGCGTACCCATAGATGCATATATTATGGTGTATACTTGCAATATACCAGGCATACACATACAGACAGAGAGAGAGAATAATTTATTGATTCTTCCTTGACTTGTTATCCATTTCGCTTTCGATGAACAACTAAACGTGTAACTATGCAACCTTACCTAATACCTAGGCACCTTACTAAGCTGGCACTGTTGATGAACAGTTAGTGACCTTTCGTGGACGCGTAGTAATACAGTTGTCTGATATGCTAACAGGATCTGGTCGACACTTATACAATGGACAATACAAACTTCAACTAAACCCAGTTTCAAATTCCTGAGAAAATTTTGAACAAACATACAATAATGACAGACAGACCCTTTCATAAAATGCGAAGACACCTCTAAAATCATGTCTCTTTAAAGATAACAAATCTCTCTATTGAAATTAAATTACCAAAGGCTATTCAGGAATTCTTTGGCCCTACCAGTGCTTCATCCGCCCTCGCTACGCTTATTACGCCGTCAAAATCCCTCCTGACGTACGTGATGGATTTACGCTTCTCGTCTACATGTTTCCTCGTTTATGTAGCACAGCTACATGTGAAGCTGAACCTTGCATTTATCATAGTCTGAGGCGCTGTATTAAAAGTAGAATACATTTAGTTAGTTAGAAATTAATAACTTAATGCAGTTTTATCACAGATTTCATTACCAACTGTTCCAAGATAGATATGACACACCCCTTTAGTGGAGAGCGAATGATCCGCGTACATATACAGTACTTACGCTCACACAGCGAGGGATGGTACAAATGACCTTGTTTGGGTATAAATGTAAATGTAAGAGTGATAGAAAAGGTGCTTGGGAGGCCCTGGTGGATTCTGACGGATCTACTGATGTCGTCCTTCAATGTTTAAAGTCCCGCTCCATCGGGGATGATGGGAAAGTCGGCAAGAGATTCGCTCCCCCCTTTCTGAAGTGGTTCTGTAACACGCTTGGCAGAAAGTTCCAACAATACCTCCACACCTGAACAAACAAAACGACTAAAGTCTATTAGATATAACATGTACTTGCAAAATATTGTCAATACATATGGATTTCACTTTTGATAGAAAAATCAATTTTTCTCTGTGGGGTATAGACATTTTTCAATGTCGAGCGAGACTCCAGTTGGTTTAGCACAAACAGCTCCAGTGGTAGGGCGCATCCATGTCGGGCGATATTTGTACTGGCAACCGTTGGGTTCGGAACAGACAAGACCTTCAACGCATCTGCGAAATATTGAATGATTTCTTAATTATCAGGTATAGTCATACCGGCTATACAAACAATAGTGCAAGTGACAGCTTGCATATTACAATTAGTATCTAACACCAAGTGAAATCTATTAGGACATAAATTAGATATCGCCGACGATAATGACCTACAGTACAACACAGACATTGAACCAGACAGAAAGACTTCAACAGACCTGATTTTAGCGAACTAAAGATAATAAAGACGAATAAGGAGCATAAAACACTATAGACCTTAAATCATTAGCGAATCTCTACCAATCATCGCAATTTCGACCAATTAAGTCGTCAACAATCGCCTAATGTAACGTCAAGGATATCAGGATATGCACTCTTTTCTACCTTCATCTCCATTTTATTTTACTACAGCACTCCAAACTTCACTTGCAGACCACCGACAATCCTACGGCATCTTACTTCACATGTCGCCAGATCGCAACTCAATCTCTTTTGCGTATCTCCCCCGCTAACTCATCGCATTCTTCCACCTTCCGCTCTTGTGTCTCGCAAGGAACAGTTATCTATCCTACCACTACTCCCGTCTCCACATACTCTATCTGTACCAGATCCAGTTGTTTCTAAGACACAGCCACGTGGATCAGCTGGATCATTGAATATCTACTCACTCCTCTCCTCATCAAGGTGGGCTTCTTTTGAATCGGCGTTCGAACTTCCAGTCTTCCCGGAATTCTTCCCCAGATATCACATCTAGATCAACTCTATCGACTCCACATCCAGCCGAACAGTTGCTTTCCATTTCTGTTGCACGAACCTTCTACATCTCAGCTTCCTCCTGCTGACTTCATCTGCTTCTGACAAGAACCTCTCTCTCTCTCTCTCGTCATTCACGTCCTCTTAGTCATATTTTCGTATCCTGCACCACACCTAAAATATCTTATTCTATTCAATCTTCCCTTCAATTTGTTCCACTGAGCCTTAGACGTCCCACTTAGTACCTACCTATATCTCTGGGTGATCGTCTGTGATCTTCAGGTCCTCTGAGTCCTTGAGCGGCCCTCCCTTCCTACTGGACCTAGATCTCTTCTTCTTCTTTGAGTCATTTGGCGGATAGATTACTAGTTGTTGTGTTCACAATACTATGCCAAGCGTCTTAATTCATCGCCAAACTGGATGCTTCTCTAAATATTGACCCAGTTGCAAGTTTGATATCTGCGTTCCATCTCAAGGCTGGTTTGCCTCGTCGTCTGCTCACCTCGACCATTCTATGGCGGGCGGAACTTTTCCCAATAGTCTGAAACGCGCAATTGTGAGGCCTTTACTCAAGAAAGATGATCTCGAGGTCAATGAACCGAAAAATTATCGTCCCATCTCAAATCTTCCGTTTTTGGGCAAGCTTTTTGAAAAACATATCGCTGATCAACTTTTCAATCATTGTAATTCCAATAATCTACTTCCGCTCTACCAATCAGGATATCGGAAATGTTTTAGCACTGAGACATTGCTTGTTAAACTGTTTAACGATCTTCTGCTAGCCGCTGACTCTGTTGACTGCTCCATATTGTTTCTTCTTGATCTATCAGCAGCCTTTTACACGATCGACCATGGCATACTTGTAAAACGTCTGAACATACTCTTTGGTCTGACTGGCCATGCTTTAAATTGGATTACCTCTTTTCTCAATGAACTTTTCTATGGTAGTGAGGCACAATGGAACACTCTCCCGTTCTACTATTGGCACATATGGCGTCCCACAAGGAAGTGTCCATGGACCTCTCTTATTTATGCTTTACATGATACCTTTGGAAGACATTATACTGAGTCACTCTCAGTTAGCCACTTTGTCTTACGCGGACGACACTCAGTTACATACAACTCTTTGTGACAGCGGTATGTTGGAACTCCGTCGTTGCTTTGATCGTATTACTAACTGGATGGATATCAATCATCAAGAAGACGGAAAATGAACGATGAGGATATGGACTTTTAAATTTCCCAAATGGAAGATAGAGCAGATATTACATTACTTGAATTGAAAGTAATGTTTTCTAACCGGAATCTTGACATTTTTCTGTCCACAATTGCTAGACGACTTGAAGGTCGGTTTATAAGAATGAAAAAAGATGGATTATATTCCAGAAGGTCGTTATTCTGAAGCTTCTGATGCTTCTTGGCAACAACTTCAGCATGAACAAGGGGCAAAATTTGTTTATGTGGATGAAGGTGGATTCGGTATGTATACAGCGAGAACTAGAGGAAGATCCGTCGGCGGATTACAATGCCGAAAGATTGTTAGTAGTCAAAGAACGCCACACATACTGTGCCCATTCTGTGTGCGATTTCGCCGGGAATTGGTCTCGTTCATTATGTTATGAAATGAAAGAAGATGGTGTCCATCAGGAAGATTTCGACGAATTTATGAAGATCATCTTTAGTTACAATTTTGGAGAACCTTTAAATCGAAATACAACCAACAATTATTGTAAACATCATCTTTGATAGTGCACCTTGTCATCGGGATGTCGAAGACAGACTTCAACATTAAATATTTCACTTATTCGCTTGCCGGCTTACTCGTGTGAACTTAACCCCACTGAATTCTCGGCCAAACTCTTGTAGCAACAAGAAGAGCGATTCAGCGTCAAATATGCCATGGGGCCATGGAAACAATTACCCCTGTAGCATGTTTAAACTCATTCTATCACGTGCTCACAGTGATCTGTCTCAAGGCAATGCGACTTGAAGACTTATAAATTTATCTGTATTGTTCTATACCACATGTGGTAGGTTATACTGTTTCTCTGATTACATATATTATTACTGTTGTCATGTTGGATATTCGATTGACTGGCGTCGATATTTTTTGTTGCCGGATTCGGATAATTTGCCGGAAAAACAATTATGTAGTTTCAGTAGTTTTGCAATTTGTCTTGGTAAATTTAAAATTTACACTCGCAGTCATTGTTCAATATATTCACACTATTTTATATCCAGTGAAAGAGGAAAACATTATCTAAAGGATAGCAGTTGCAGTTGCGGAATATTTCTATCGGTCATTGATTTCAAATAGGAGGCTGCTCAATTTGATTGATATGCCGGTTTGGGAATAAAATGTAGCCATTTATTCAACTCGGCGGTGTCTGCGTGTTTGTGCAAATTTACAGAAACTTGGGTCCAGTAGTTTCGGAGGAGTATCGAAACGAACATACATACTGTATATAGGTATGTAGGAAACAATCAGACAAGACATGAATTCAACACATCCTTGTCTTTCAATTGCTGATATGCGACTTAGTGGCATTGTTGGACTTACCGGGGTCCTCCTTTTATTGTTTGTCAACTCTCTCTTTCTCTCCCGCGAACAGGTTATTCAGTGCTGGGAGACGTACCTACCGGACGCCAAAGCAATTATGTAATCCTTCAGCCCCGCCATCAGGATTTAATAAGGGGCTGGCTGCACAATATTTTTTATTCAATTCCAAATTTGACCTCTGAACTCCTTACTACTCACTGCTACAACGAACTGATGATTATTCAACGAACACGGCGCCGCTGACCAATCAAAATACGGCGCGCATATCGATTTTTATCCGCCACCTACCTTCCCACCCGTCGGTCTATATGTATGTACGCATAACCCAACTTACTTGTACAACACGACTGATGTAAATCATGCGTGTGTGTGATTAATTGATTTTCCATTTCCTTCGCTGTTGTATTTTGCAAATAGTGAAGGTGATTTCGACAGCGCTTTCCTGATTTCATAACTGTCTCGTTTGTTTGTTTTCCAGTTCTTTTGTAATTCATGCTGCGATTGTCCAATACTGTTTAATATTTACAACAAAAGTAAACAATATTTGATCATTTCTTCGCTGCTCAGATTGTGTGTTTTGTTCAGGTTTCATTGTACAAAATTGGACTCTCTCTGTAGTTGGGGGTCGGAAGACTTGTGATTAGCACTTGATTTGGCAAGCTCAACTATCATTCTATAGGGATGCCGTCGGCAATCCAGTCACTCTGCCGTACGAAGTAAAATAATGTAGGTAGTTTAATTTTTAAGTCAAATTTCGCGTGAGCTAGACGGGGTTTCCCCAAGGAAAAACTGCGTGACATTTCGCTATTTTACTCTGATTGACTCCCAATGGTCATGACCTTGAGTACTGTACAAGTTTAGACTGTTCCGTTGGTCTTTTCCGGGAAACCCGAAAAATAATTTAAAAAATTCCATGTACCACAACCACAAAAAGTAAATTATAGGTCTTCGACACGAAAATCGGAAAGACTTGTTTTTTTCCTAAGAGCACAGACACATATAATGTTAACGAGGTCGCCGAGTAGCTATAAGACAGGACAGACAGACAAACAGGACAGCCCTTCTCTTAGCGAACTTCTCTAATGCCTACGACCGAGTCTGGAGGAAGGCCCTGCCGGCGGAAATGGCGCGAAAGGGGATTCCCACCTGCTTCATAAGATGGATCCACCACTTCCTGTCAGACAGGCGCGGCTACGTCAGCTGGCAAGGCTACCGGTCCAAACAGAATACCTTCTCGGAAGGCCTCCCCCAGTGATCAATCCTGGCTCCAACTCTTTGGATCATCTTCATGGACGATCTTCTGAGGGGAGCGGCCGAGAACTGCCTCACGTTGGCATAATAAAAGACGCAAATCGGCAGCTACTCCTAAGAAGAAAAGGCAAACGGCAAAGAAAGCTATAAACAAAACCAAAACACACTTTATGTGTTTTACCAATAGATCAATGGCGATCAGGACAGTGGCAGTTAAATGTTATTTTATAGTTAATACAGTCCCTAGCAATCTCCTCGGGAAACATTGGCAGCAGTCTATTTTAACAATAAAAATGGGGAGCGTAAGGTACTGCATGTTCTTATGATACGTTGTTCGACTCATTTATCAATGCATGCTATTATACGTTATGAATTTAACTTTACCAATGTCCGTAAAATGACACTAAAATGAGAGTTTCTCCGAGTGAAGTTTATTAAATAAAACCATTGTGTCACAAACTCTTTTTTTTTTAGTACGTACAACGTAATCGATATATTGATAATAAACTTAACAATCGATTCGAAAACTTCCGCGCGGACTTAAAGAACGTTGTAATAGAATTAAACCAACAGCAGGAAATTTTTGGAACGAAATGAAAGAAACTCATTGCGAGACATCGTCAAATTTCAGCAAAAAAGTTTTCTGACTGTAAATGAAAAAGCGAGAAAATAATTTAATCATGATCGGCGTACCTGAAACCAATATCTGTACTTCTGGACCTTCCGACACTGACAAGTGATCTATTTCCTAATGCTGTATGGAAAAAGACTCGGCTAGTTGCATTAAAAGCGTATACGGGATTGCTTTGAAGGTTGTATGGAAAAATCCTCCCTTCTCCCGGTAATTGTCAAGAAAGTAAAATCGCTCAAATCATCTCAGAAATATAGCAAAGTATTCATTAAAGAGTGACCAGTGTGAATTTGACTGACAAGGAAAATGACGTTTGTATAAACACTTCCAGGATAAGAAGAAGGAATTAGAAGGTACCGGAACTACAGTAGATTTGTTTAAATAAAGGTATACTAATTGTCGCTGGAGTAGAAATAGACCGATGCGACACACTGCACTATCATTTTTGTGAATAACCAGATCTACAAAAAACTCTTCTGTACACAGTCGACTAATTCATCCTATACGAATTTTCTGTTCGCCTACACCCCTCTATACTACTAATTGGTATAATGTCTTCTCCGCTTCGTCAAAGAATTACCATATTCTTGCTACCATAGATACAATATAAGTAGCCTTGCTGGCTACATTATCCCAGTTAATGCTAGACATTTTCATCGCAATTGAATCATTGCTGCACGACGATAATAATGGCTTTATCATACTAGTACAGTAGGATTATACCCGTATAGTGTGTGGCTATATAGCGAGCGCGGTTTGTTAAGGAAATTGACAAATCGATCATAAGAAAGTCTGAACCCGAAAATTGACAGAGAAAAACGTGCATAAATAAATTTTCGTTTATCTGTAGCATATTGATTTGCCATGCAGCGCATAGAGTATCCTTACATGCATCAAAGTGTGACGTACGCGCTAACATTGATCAACGTAGCAAAACTGACAAACATCAAACAAACAAACTTTAAAAAACTTACTGAAGAGAAACATTTTTCAGATTCAATTTCGTTATTAAAGACTATATTGACTATATTCATTTAGCTTTGTAGCTAGCAGCTACTCTATAATTTAATTTCAGTATTCTATGACTATACCATATATTGATTTTCAATACAGAAATCGCTTATACTGCAGAATTCAAATTCCTACGAATAGTGGAAATCATCTATATTAGCATGTTCTTTGCGGTATTTTCTGCTGTGGGCCTCCCAATTAGAAATTTTGCATTTCGTGGCTATTTGTAGCATTCTTTTGAGTCATCAAGCATGAAAATCCGTCAAGAGAGTAGTAGGAGAAAAATACCGGTCAGACATACATACTGTACATACATTTCTCTAATTATAGATAGCATACACGTTCTAAATTTTCTGTCTATTACGAGATGATCATCAGCAACGCACAGGTGGGAGACAACGACGTGGAGGGCTGTGCATGTGGCTATATGTAATAAAATTTCTTTTCATTAGGTTAAAAATTACAAACACTCCAGGGTTTACAAATGCGCTTTGCGTGCAAAACTGCATTTTCTCTTTTGACATATGAATTTCGAAATCATCACATACAGTGGAGTCTCTTACTGCACAACGGCATTCAATGAATTAACCAGCAAGGGACGTATTTAAATTTTCAAATCGATATCCCGGGATCTCGCGTGATTTTGATTCACATGTTGTTAAAGTGTTGCTGTGGTGTGGTCTGACAAGGAAGGACAAATAAGTCTCGCTAAATTGTGAGCTAAATAAGTTTTAAGGAGCGTCACCGGATCACTTGTGTAGTTTTTTGTTGACGTGTCACGTACAGGTTCTCTAACGGGGAAGGTGCTGACAAGCCTCAGGTTTGTCTACTACTCCTATAGCCTTTTCTGGTTTTCCCACAATCTTCGAGTAAGATTTCAGCTCTGTAGGTTTAATGAAGCTTTAGCAGTTTGTATTTCAGTTGTTTTTCTTTGGGCATAGTATATTTTCAAATAATCAAAACTCACGTCTACACTATATACAAGTACGCGAATATATAAACGCTACATCAAGCACCGTCTACGCATTGTTTTTGTTACCTACAGAAATTTATTCTGAATCAAAAGTGCATACGGTGGTCCAGAAATGCGGTGATCAAGAAAAGAATGGACAGCTATGTTATAACACATACAGTATGCTATAATTATATAGGCATATTATACATTATTTCAGGCAATGTTTTCAGACTAAACATTTGTGCAGACTTTCTCGTGTTCCTTTCGTAAAGTCTTATCCAAAATAAAATTTTAGCTGCGATTTTTTTATTTTTGGCTGTAGCAACACTGGCTTTCCCTGAAATGTTGTAGACATTGAAAATATAACATCAGTAACAGAAGGGAAGAATAGTAGAAATGTATGTGATCAAGACACGAGGATAGGTAAGATATTTATAGTTAGTATTATAGTATTTCTTTTCCTTTCAATATTTCGCAAATGAATAATTCCAATGGAGCAAAGCGCAGCAAAGGGTGCGGTCCAAGGAGACTCCTCCCCCCAAAGAAATAATGGCGGCCTTTTACTATACTGGTCCCCAGTACAACTTCATTATCGAAAAGAGCGCCTTGCCTAAATTACCTCGTCTTATTCACTACAATAATTTTATATGAGGTGTGTCAGAAAAGTTCCAGGACTGGGGTCACAAAGCAATATTTCAAAAGATTTATACAAACTGCAATTTTCAACTGCAAAGTAATTCCCCTAGATGGCTTCCACGTCTGAAAAAGGGGTTCCCTTAATGACACCCTAGAGCTAGAGGATGTCCTGACACACCTGAATGTTCCGCATTCGAACAGTTAGATGACGATCGCCACGCACTGTACCTCTTCACACGCTCAACGCTCTCCTTAGTCCTGTTCGTTGAAGGCCTTCCACGTCTTCGCGTCCCTCTTATTGTGCCACTCCGTGTGATTTGTTTCCGTTCCCCTATAAGCTCAAGGGGTCATCAAGGAGACATACTTTCCAGATGTGGAAGCCATCAAAGAGCCGTAAATACTGAACTGCGTAGAATCCCAAGAGAATCCTTTCAGAAGTGCTTGGAGGCGTGTCGGATCAGGATGGAAAAGTACGTTAGACTCGAAGGGAATCTTGCAGTTTGTATATTTTTTCTGATCCCAGTCCTGCGGTACATTTTTTACATAGCTTGTATTAAGGAAAGAGGCGCCATAAGTGAAAATGTCTCGTTTTATCGAGTATAACTTTATTATCAAAATGGGCGCCATGCCTGAACAAGCCTGGTTTTATCAAACAACTTTGTTATCGAAAAAGTCGTCAAGAGTAAAAACTGTCTTGTTTTATCTAGTACAACTGTATTATACAAATAGGCGCCCTGAGTGAAATTGTATTGCTTTATCTAGTACAACTTTATTATCGAAATAGGCGCCCTGAGTGAAATTGTCTTGTTCTATCTAGTACAACTTTGTTATCGAAATAGGCGCTCTGAGTGAAATTGTCTTGTTCTATCTAGTACAACTTTGTTATCGAAATAGGCACCCTGAGTGAAATTGTATTGTTTTATCTAGTACACCTTTGTTATCGAAATAGGCGCCTTGAGTGAAATTGTCTTGTTTTATCTAGTATAACTTTATTATCGAAATAAGCGCCCTTAGTGAATTTTATTTTATTTTATCTAGTGTAACTTTGTTATCGAAATAGGCGCCAGTATAGCAAATGGAGAAGGTGCCAAAAATCGTAACCTTTCAATGAAGACGAGGAATAGTGTGTTGGACTGTTACGTCAAATCCATCCTGTTATATTGCTGCGAATGCTATACCATATCAACACAAATGGAGAAGAGGATAGGTGCAGTTGAGTTTTTTTATTTTTTACTTGAATCATGTTATTTAGTATTAGTATAGCAATATTATCTATGTAATATTTGTTCAATGTTTTAGGTCAAATATATGATATTTTAAAGTAGTCATTTTCAATCAACTAGCCGTCAATTTATCTATTATCATTGGAAAACTATATGTTTTCCGCCAGCAAGTATAGTACAGTCACAGTTCCCTCCCCCGCTGCTTCATATACTGTATAAACCAGAGAGAAAGAACGACCAATCAGCATCAAGTCGCCTCTATCGATTTTTATTAGTCCTAGCAGACAACTAAATTTTGCCAAAGAGAAGCATGAGTCATGCCACCTCTCTGTTCTGGGTTGGGATGGGATCAGGCGGCAACCCCGTCAGAGGAGCCGAAGCTCCCGATGATACGTCTCTCGTCAAAGCTGGTATATATGCCGGTCATGTCGCACCACACAGCCAATAGACTGGGTGTGTTGGCAATAGCTGAACGTGGGCTCGCTAGTCACAATTAGAACTGTGAATTATCTACAAGCTATAGCCGTGAAATAGCAACGCCAACACTACGACTGAAGGACATCTTCAAGTGTTTTAATGGTGATGGCGACATCGTGATGTGGACATAAAAATTACGATTGTTCGCTAAAATGCAAAAATCGACGATTTGGCCTCCTTACTGCCGTTGTTTCTGGAGGGGCCTGCCTTTGCAGTATTCGAGCCAATGCCAGCGCGGACGAGAAAAACGATTTAGCCAAAATCGAACAGCGCCTCATTGCGACCTTCTCTTCCAATACGTTTGAGGCCTACGACGTACTTCGGGCACGCCGAGTTACGTCGACTAGCGAAACCGGCGCAAATCAACAGCGAGAACATGATTCGATGTGCCTTTAATGTTAGACTGCCCACGGAAGTGTCTAATCATCTGCGTACCACCCCTGACATAGAAAAGACTTCTCAACCCGTGATTGTTCTGCAGGCGAAAGCATTAATGGCCAGTCGTCTCTCTGGAACTGCAGTGGTCGCGGAACACAAACGAGCACCTGCTCAACCCACGGCACAAGCGTCGAACAAGCCAATTGGCAGGTCCAATCTACAACGCCAGACCGTTCCGGAGTGTTCCCGTTGCGGTGGAAACCACTTTGCTCGTCGGTGCCCGAGATTGAATGTTACAGATCTAGTTTACGACTCAAAAAAACAATGGTGATGTCTAAAGGGATATTGTGATTCTCGACAG
Organism: Nematoplana nigrocapitula; assembly: GCA_032274565.1. Classification (NCBI taxonomy): domain Eukaryota; kingdom Metazoa; phylum Platyhelminthes; order Proseriata; family Nematoplanidae; genus Nematoplana; species Nematoplana nigrocapitula. The sequence continues at coordinate 12,125 of JAUYWV010043896.1, forward strand.
GGCTTTTTACCTGACTAAGATGCACGATCACTTCAATAATCCCGATGTGTATTAACCGGCGGCTATAAACCCTCTTCCTAAAATGCAATCTTCTTTCAACCGCGGTCTTAAAACTACTATGTCAAAATATCCGGATTTTAAAACGTATATTTCTTCTTTTAAGTCAGTGTTGCCTTCCCTTCCGTATGCCTATTGTTGTGTGTGTGTATCGATGGGACACTTACTCCTCAGCCAATAGGAGCAGCCCACGATTAAGCTTACTAGATATAAGGGCAGTATAGATCTGAGATTGACATGAGTGCTCCCTGAAATAAAGTCTGACTCTGGTTCTCTCTGTATACAACATGGCGTCGCAAGCTTAACTGTTGAGGACATTTCCCACGACGACAATGCCCTTCCAACTGAAAAAAGACGGCCCACGCTTCGATATCGATACCGACAGGGACCTTTTCGACGACTGGCGCGAAAAATGGGACTCATTCGAGCGACTTTCAGGCATCGCCTTCATTACGAATGATGAGGAAAAACGCCGCGTCCGCCTCGATGCCCTCAGAGACTGTCTCTCCTGCAACACGCTCCGCATTCTACGCAACTCGCCTATGACTGACCGCAATGACGCATCAGAACTTTTGACTGCTCTCGAGCGCCACATTAAAGGCAATATTAATGAAATTGTCTGGATCAGGGATTTTTTTCGACGAAATCAACGTGATCATGAACCGTTTAACGACTGGTTTGTGGAGCTCCAAGACATTGCCCGTCGCTGTAACTTTTCTCGTTGTTGTGGTGCCTGCGAAACATTTCAGTTACGCAACCAAATTATCCTTGGCATCAGAGACGAGGAAACAACCCAAAAGCTACTACAAGCTGGCTCTGACTTAACACTTGCCCAAGCCAGACACATCTGTGAGTCAGAGGAATCAGCGAAACGGGACCAACGCGTCATTGGCAACCTCCCCACGGTAAATGCGACCAGCGCTCCTCCTCGCAAATCGATGTACAAGAGACAAAATCACCCTCCTTATCGCTCACAAGGACAAAGGAACGCCTGCCGATGGTGCGGCAGTTCGGGTCACAACGACCGGCAAACGTGCCCCGCCAACAAACAAACCTGTCGCCTGTGTAACAAACTGGGTCACTTCGCTAAAGTGTGCAGGTCCGCTCAGAAGCAGCCAAATCGACCGGTATCTACAAGCACACGCCACTCTCAGATTTCCTCTGTGGTCGCCGCGCTTCACTTACCGTCTGTTGATGAACCCACCCCAACTGTCACTGTCCTTCTTAATGACAAGGAACTTATCGCAATGCCTGACACTGGGGCAAATATCGATGCAATCGGCCCCCATTATCTGAGTCAACTTGGACTGCAGGTAAACTCTCTGACCGCCCCCTCCACTCACCCCTCAGCTGCTAATGGCACACACTTCAACACAATGGGTACATTTTCAGGGACAATTAATCTGCAAGGGACTACAGTGAACTCTACCATCCATGTGTTGAAGGAACTTCAAGGCCGACCCGCAATCTTGAAATGGACAACGTGCAAAGGACTTCGCCTCATCCCTGACGATTTTCCGCGTCCGATCGTTTCGTCCATTGCACATGCTACAACACCGTTACCTACACGGACCACCCCTCAGAAGAAATCAAAGCTACCCGTTCCACGACGTGTGGCACTTCCATCAAGGACTGATAACGCGTCTCTTTCGCCAGAGCTTGACCAGCCATCTGCTGCCACCTTTATGACCGAGTTCTCTGACATTTTTGATGGAACTATTCGCCCCATGAAAGGTGGAACATTCCGAATACATCTCACTCCAGATGCCCAACCATACGCTATACACGCGCCACGGAAAATTCCCATTCCACTCATGGAGAAGCTCAAACGGGAATTAGACGACCTTGAAGCACACGGCATTATCCGGAAGATCACTACACCCACCGAGTGGTGCGCCCCCATCGTGGTAGCCCCCAAGAAAGACAGCGACCAAATCCGACTTTGCATTGATTTTCGTCAGCTAAACCAAAAGATTCTCCGTGAACGGTACTGCAGCCCCACTCCTTCGGAACTTATCGCTCAAGCAAACATAGCCAACTGCAAGTTTTTTACGAAACTTGACGCGACCAAAGGCTACCACCAGATACCACTAGAAGAAGAGAGCCAACCTTTAACCACCTTCATAACTCCCTTTGGCCGATTTTGCTATTGCAAAGCACCATTTGGTATCTCCTCTATCTCAGAGCATTACAATCGACGAATGGATGAAGCTTTGGAAGGCCTACCACGCACCTATCACCTTGTAGATGACTGCCTAGTCGCAAGTGAGACCTTGGACCAACATGTGGCTGACGTCAAGCGTTTACTACAGCGCTGCCGTGAACAACAGATTGCGCTTAATCCGAACAAGTTCAAATTTGCTCTACCCGAAGTCACATTTGCTGGACTCCACTTATCTTCCAATGGATACACGATCGACCCCGCACTATTGCAAGCAATTCGAGAATTTCCAGTCCCTACAAATAAGACCGACCTTCGCTCGTTCTTTGGCCTCATCAACCAGATAGGAAACTTCACTGACAAAATCTCATCTCTCTCCAAACCTCTACAGCCTCTTCTGAAAGAGAAGACTGCTTTTCTCTGGGACACGATTCACCAACAAGCATTCGAGCAAATTCGCATTCAGCTCACCGAGGATCCAGCCGTTGTTGCATATTTTGATGCTAACCTCCCAACTGCTCTTCACACGGATGCCTCCCGTCTACAAGGACTTGGTTTTGTTCTTCAACAACAGCAACATGATGGATCGTGGAGACTGATACAGGCCGGCTCGCGCTTTCTTAGTGACACCGAAACCAGATATGCCATGATAGAACTAGAACTATTAGCCATAGTCTGGGCTTCACAAAAGTGCCGCCTTTTTCTCGAAGGTCTGTCTCACTTTGACATCGTCACGGACCATAAGCCCTTGATACCTATGCTGAACAGGTATTCTCTGGACCAGATCACTAACCCACGACTTCAACGTCTACGCGCACAACTCGATCGCTTCGTCTACAGTGCTCGATGGATCAAAGGCAAAGATCACTCCTCCGCTGATGCACTGTCACGCTCTCCTTTGGACCAGCCGCGTCCAGCAGACGAACTAGGCGCTGATAATGCACACCAGCTCGCCGCCATCAATGCCGTTGCAACCACCGACATTGATCCCCGACTCCAAGAAGTCCACGACGCCGTCCCAAACGACCCAGAATATCAAGACCTCAAACAACTTCTTCTAGAAGGCTTTCCTCCAGATAAAGCTAACACACCTCCTCATCTTCGCAAATACTGGCATATGCGCGAACAGTTAGCTGTGGACGACGACCTCATTGTATGTGGAAGACGCACTCTTATACCTTCGTCACTGCGTTCTGCTATTCTTGACAGACTTAAAAATGGACACATGGGTACCGCGAAGACAAAAGCCCGTGCCCGACAAGTTGTTTGGTGGCCTGGCATAGATGTCGCCATCACCAATGCCTGCGAGAAATGTGCCTCCTGTCAGGCTGGACTCCCTAGCCACCCAAAAGAACCAATGAAAACCCGTCCGCCCCCTACTCGAGCTTTTCAAGAAGTGCATGCTGATTTTGGGGAATATGGAGGTGAACAATGGCTCGTCATTGTCGATGGATACTCGGGATGGCCCTCAATCTTTCACTTTGGGAAAGATGCCACAGCCAGTGCATTGGTCAACAACGTCCGCCGATTCTTCTGCCAAACTGCTGTACCAGAAGTATTTTGGTCTGACAACGGCCCCCAGTTCTCGAGTCATACTTTTACCAGCTTTCTACGTCGCTGGGGTACCACTCATCGCACATCATCCCCAGCCTATCCCCAAAGTAATGGACGAGCTGAGGCCGCAGTCAAATGTATGAAAAAGATGCTACGAGGCTCCACTACCTCATCTGGTCGAGTCGATTTGGATAAGCTGACCGAGGCTCTCCTACTCTACAGGAACACCCCCCTCTATGATGGCCGAATCCCAGCATGCATGGTATACGGTCACCCTGCACGTGATACCTTACCAGCCCATCGTCGCAATTTTGCCCCAGAATGGCAACAAACCGTCGACGAAATCGACACCCAATCTCAACAAGTGCATGAAAAGATACAACAGTACTACAACAGCTCAAGCCGACC
>JAUYWV010044007.1:0-15000 GCA_032274565.1 Nematoplana nigrocapitula
TCTGAACCGTCTCTTGTAGGCAAACTATGATTTCATATAGGGTTTTGGGCGGATAATGTTGTCCATCCTGACGCCTATACAGAATATCCCAGGAGAATACATGGATATTCTCCTAGGAGATTTTTTAGTTATCAATATTGATTGTTTTAATTATTTTATTAAGCAACAATAAACTACACAGACAGTGGAAAGACCTTCGAAAACAAAACATTACAACATACAGTATTAACTCATTTATTAGGGAATTTCAATTCGACCCAACTAGTAAACAATTTCATTGTTTTCTCTGCCGAATCGTTACTTTTTCCTGAATTTCCGACTATTGTTGGAGCCTCGGTATTTTTAACCTGCATACTTTTTTCCTGCCAAAGCAATTGACATTTGTTTCTCATGACGATGTACTTCAACGTAAGACTTGTTCGTACTTTCGAAGATGCGACCCTTTTTTATTTTAACTACTTCGTGTGGAAATCCCGCGTCCATAAGCGGATTTTCGCTGAGCTTCTGCAGCTAGTATTTAAAATGAACCCAGATGGATTAAGCGAATTCAGCAATGTCTTTACAATTCTTACTATAGTGTGGACGCCAATCGGAACGGTTTTATATGCTCCTATAGGGTTTGAAAGAGGAGTTAGGTAAAATGCAGAATGACCAGGTAAACCGTGACTTTCAGTTCTGTGACTGACGTAGATTTTGTATAAATTTACAACACACTTAGCCGAGTTTGCTTTGGTTCGATATGGCATTTTCTGAGTCCAAATTTATTTTCGACATTCTTTCAGTAAATTCTATAAACTCTTCCCTTTCCTTTGACGTTTTCACTTTCAGCTGTGAATTTTCACCAAATTCAATATTTCGGTGCTCCTGTGAAGCTCGAAGGGAGAGATGCAATCCTAGGAAATAGAATAGAGTATTAACCAGTTGCCAAGTGGATTTGAAAACCCAGACGTACCATTTCCCCATAATGCAGTTTCTTCGTCTTCATCGATACTTCTCGCTTCTCTTCTCTTCTTTAACATTACCTTCTATAGCTGATCGCTTTATGATTGCATCTAGAGCCTGTCGAGTCCCTTCTTTCCCATTTATTGCGGAAGTAATGTTGAACGGAAGCAACTATATGTCTTTCAAAGTTTCAGGCGGCTACATGCTACCATTGTCCTTCCTAATTTCAACAACAAAATATTGTAAACATCGGTTGAGATCTGCCGCGTCAAACTCTTCAACTGGTTTGAGTACTTTTAAACACCCATCTAAACGTACTCGCCATTCGTTGAGCCATTTCGTAAACATTGACCACATCCATTTTACTTTACGATTCGTGTTTTCGGAAATTCTATCATTCTTCATTTTCTCTAATTCATCAGGAGATACAGAAACAACTTTTTTAGTAGTGTAAAAATCAAAGTCATTCAGAATTTCTTCACATTTGATATGTAAAGAAAGATTAAAGTATTGTCTAAAGGATAGCAGTTGCCGAAATGCTTTATCGGTCATTAATTCCCAATTGGAGACTCCTCAATTTTATTGATTTTCCCATTACTTTACATCACACCTATATTGCACATGGCCGCGCTGCGGGTGACACACTCCTCCGTTGGTCGAATACCGATTCGATGTTGGAACCTCAAATGGTGGCAAAGTGGTCGCTTCAACCCCTGGACAGCTAGTTCCCTTCGTTCTTCTCCTTTCCGAGACCCGACTATACCATCCCTCTGGCCAGCTGTCACCTTCTACATGCCTTCACTGTCGCTAACCGCGTACCTTCCTTTGCCAGTTCATCCACTCTCTCGTTGCAGTCTGCCAGTGACGTGTTCTTCCTTCTTTGAAAACAGCAGTTTAGCGCAGTTGGCGAACTGAGTGTTATGTAATGAATTTTATTCCTCTTTACCTTCATGCCTTCACCTTTGTGCCAATTGTAATTCGAGAAATGCATCTCTGCAAAAGGGATCTTTAAACGCCTTCTTTTAATTCCCCCAAACCCTGAGTGTAGGTATCCGTTAGCTAGCACCTCTCCTATTCGTCTATAGTCTACAGTGTATACGTAATGGAGTAATTAAATTCTTTCGTATGACGTGATCAAGTCAGATTTAACAAGCTACTCATCATTCGGGCAAACTAATTGCACACAGCATCAATGAGAAAAGAGTCTCTTCTCGTCCGATGACCGCACCGCATCAAAAAAGGATAATTTAAACGCCTGAAGAAGTAATTCAGGCGTTGAAGCCCCCTCCCCCTCTTCCCGGGAAACCCAATTCAATGAGCATGAGTAAGTGATTCCTCATCAGATTATTGTGACCTCGTTTATTTTCTTGTCTGAAATCTAAATCTGTTTGCTTTTCTTTCTTTATTTCTGATATCCGAGCCCCTATTTGATTTCCTTTTCTCATTTTTAAAAATGACAGGTAGTATCTGCTTCGCGTGTCGGAGGAATGGAAGACATTGCAGCTGGAGAGAATTGAGGAGTTGAGGACAGCTGCTCGCTTGTTCGCTGCGATTCCCATCGAGATGGGGAAAAAACTATCATGCAGACTCGTCTGACTCACGTCTGCCAATGCGTCTTCCCTCTGCCAAAATCTTAATTTGTCCAATTTTTGGCTCACTGAAGAAAGGAAGTGAAAGAGTTAGGGATACTTTTGCACAGACTGAGCAGCAATAAGCAGGGGACGGCGGGGGGGGGGGGCAATCCACATAGCCTCGGGGCAAAGAATCCATCTTTGGTGGACAATAATAGAAAACTATCCTGAAAGGTGTCTGATGGTGAAGGGAATCAGAGCTGGTGTATACGGCATTTCCATATTCTGCTTCAGTTTCACTTTCGAATGTGATGGTGGTATATTATACGTTAATAAATCGGAACCAAAATAGAACGCAACGCACACAGTTTTGTTATAAGCCTAGTATGATTAAAGCTATTAATATCGTGGTATTTTCAATACCTTCCTGTTATTGTTTAGTTTAAGTGTAAATTGTGTGCATTGTATTCCATTGCATCTTGTTCCCGAGGGAGCCATATGGTTGACGAAACCGTTCGACTTTGGTTAATGTTGACGTTATTAGACTGAGTAAAGATTGAGATTACAAAGAAGCTGCTATTTTAAGCAACCACGAAACGATGCTGGTCAATCGGTTAATAGCTGCTACGATCTGTAGACCAAGGCATTTGGCTACCTCAATAGTAACAATTCACCGTATAAGTGTTGATGACTACAAATCTGTCAGATTTTGTTGAGAGGAAATATTTATTTTGCTTGATTAATTGTGTCATCAGTCATATTTCTGAGACTGGCGGTACGTGGTGGAGAGGTCAAACTAACTATAGAGTTCAGCCAATCAACAAACTGACCTTCACCTGGCAGAATTAACTGTTGCCACACCGCTATCCATCCGCAAGTGTTATTACCTTAGCACACACACACATCACACAGGTAAACAACTATGCACAAACACACACATACATACATGTCAGGCAGGCCGATAAACGATCGACTTCCGGAGTTCCGCTGCGTAGACGGTAGCTCGTTGAAACAACGTGAGAAAGATGGACTACATCCTTCTCTTGTTAACAAACTATTTTCCCTGCACCTGGACATGGGACTGAAACCAGGTCAACGAAAATTACACATAGTTCTTTATCTTTGTTTACTTTAAATAATAATATTAGTTCCCTACTGGCTCCACTTAACGGCACACGACTGTTAATCGATCAAATTATTGTGCTGTGCCTGTACCAAGGAAACTGAATGATTCCATATTTATTTTGTTGTTTTGAAGGGAGCATCCCTCAGAAACGTCTTCTGTCGGGTCTACTCACTGTAGTTCTTGGAATCGCAGAAAGATAATTTAATTCGAGTTGCGTTGACTATTGTACGAAGCGAACCACCTCCAGTAACTATAGGACTGTAACTTAAGCTTAATTTGTTGACTACATCCTTATAGGCGCCTGTAAATAAGGTGAAATACCAGCGTCGTTTCTCTTGGACACATAAAATAGCTTGCCTATTTCGGCATCAGGAAACATTGATTTCATTAAACTGGCAGTTTACAGGTAATTGTGCCAGTTTTGCAGCCACTGGTTTGCCTTTTTTGTGTTGTTCACAATAAAATAAATAATAATAATACCACAGGAAATAAAAATAAAATCCCGCGATAACGCAGGCCCCGCAGCACTCATTGCTGACGAGGGTATAACAAGACCAAAACAGCACAGTTCAATCCTAAATCTGTCCTGCTAAGACTGCAAAGCCATCCGTAGCATAGTATTTGATCGTTAGAATTGGGTGATTGGTAGCGGTATTACTGTACGTTATTGTCATACATACAACACTTTTCAAGACCCACCAAAGCACATTTCAGTCTTTCGATGTGCACGGGAAACCTCGTCGGTGTGCTACCATGAGGAGGATGCCAGCAGTTGAGGAGGTGAACCAAACCATTCTAATTGAGTATCTGGTGGCAGCTACTCCTATAGAGCAGTCCTGGGCGCGCAGGGAAGTTTGAGCTTAGTAGTTGGGAACACAGGTAGCAGAGCCCCGTATTTTGTCTGCAGTGCCGTCTTTTCCCAATGCTTACAATTCTGTAGTCTGCTATCTTCCTCTTCGTCTTGCTTTTCCCAGCGCTAGGCTTCGTGCCGACTATTCCGCCGACACCCCTGATTAAGAGAAGGCCAGGATTTTGGTTCCATTCCAAGAGACGATGTCCGGTTGGGGACTGGCCAAACCTTTATTTGCGGTTAAGGTGGTTGCAGGTGTGGCGACTTACATCTCTCAATGCCCTGCAGTTGAATAGCTTTCAGTTATTGTAAGCGCATTCCCTCCGGGTATGGTTTAACACGAAGAGACAGTTGTTTAAACAAGATTGCGTGTCATGCATTTGGGCAACGACAAGCCCAACCTCGTCCAAGTGAAAACTCACAGGTGTATCAGTAGAAGACATACTGACAACTGACTAGGCATAGGGGATTGACCAGGGGATGTAGCAGAAATTACCCATGCGAAAATTCGTGAAAACCTCTCATTGGTAATCATTTCAAACCCATTTGCATAGATCTCTGAGTTCAGCTCTCTCGCTCTCTCTCTCTCTCTCTCTCCAGACAGATACACAAATGTCGACTTCATTAGGGCAAACAGTCTGGATGGAATGAATAATAACAGCGGCTGGCCGACAACCATCGGACTGACACCTGACACGCATCCGCCCAAAAATGGGAGTGTGGAACTGCCGCTTGCCCACGGGCGTGGTGAGCTAGCCCCATGGGGCACACTGAACACGCCCGCACGCAAGCACTTCATTGCTAATCATTCCCGTCCTTGTCCGTCCTCGCACTACTGGCTGGACAGTGCATCGTTTGCCCAATTTCCCAGTTTGGTACAAAAAAGTCGTTTCTATCTGCATCAAACGAAATGGCAACCTGTCGAACCAACGGATATCGGGCCACACACATACTTCATTGTTTACGAGATAGTGAATATCGGAGAATATTAACAGCAAACTTCATTATTAGTTTCCAATGTCTCCTTTATATCCGGAACAGGGGCTCGAGAAAAAACCCGAAACGTCGACTCTGCCTGCGTGCCTCATCAGTGGTGTTTTTCTCAACATTACTCCTCATACGGTAACGTGTCGTTGGCATATCTCTACAAACTATGAAACCATTTACCAACGAAGCCAGATAAGGTGTACCTACTCAATCGCAGATTATAATCCTCTTCCCAGTCCCCTGTGATTTTGTACATGACAGTGGAAATGCTGCTAGACCGCATGTTCCGGAATACTCTCCCGCTAAATACTAATGTCTTCTACAAACATATAATCACATTTCGGAGAGGCAGGCTGGCTGGGAAAAGCGCACATGTCTCTACTCTATATGACATCATCTCACTGACAGCTGTCCTATAGTTCAAGTCTGACAGAATGCATTTAGCTCATCACACTCACAGGACGCAGTGATGAATGAATCGTATCTACATGTCTGCACAGTATGTAGGTGTGAGTCACCATCAATGTCTTCACGGTTGATCTTGGGCAATTCTCTCATCCAGACAACGGTATACAGCTGGTTGATTTTATGTCGATTTTAGACGAATGCCTAATTTCTCGCAATTAGAAAATCAATGAATACAACTGTACGGGCTTACCCCCCACTTGAGTGTGACGATAGTTTTATTGATTAGCAGTTTGGAGAAGGTCTTCCAGTTGAGCTGGTAGTAGTCGGAGTGCTCGGACTTGTTCAACTTCGACTCGATGGTCGGTTGAACGGGGTTGACTGGAAAATAAACACAAAATAGTGTACAATGAACTCGCTGTATAGAAACAATTTGCTAATCTTCTTTCCAGAAAAACTTGTGATACACCTCATCTCCGGTCTTCTTCTTTATCAGTCACAATCAAGGAAATAATACAACATAAATAATTCTCGGAAAGTGATCACATGAAGAGCTTCCCAAAATAATAACTGTCTGTCTCTGTGCGTGTGTGTTCGCTATTTCCTCCTAGACCATGAATCGGTAAGAGAGCTGAAACTTTGCATGGCGGGACAGGTCATGCACTGTGAATTTTAATTTTCAGCCGTATGGGTGTCACAGGTTCCGTTTGAAGAGTCCGTTTTAGGCCCTTTTGAAACTATTAAAATTATTCGTCACCTTAAATGAAATGTCGTGCAGATAAAGAACTCCTTACGTCGCAGCGAAATCATCACTGACCAGCAGTCACATTGCATTTCCCATTATTGATTTATTGATCGATTTATTGCAACACATTAGACGCAAAATTTCCATTACTGATCCGAACAAAGTTTGCCACAGTTGTACATAACTTAATCATAAAACAGACTGCAGAATTCCAGAACAATCGATCATTAATAACAACGAAGTGATTGCAATTCGCTACAATATGCCAAAGCGAAGAAAATCAACTAATGGCTCCCAGTCACCAGAGAATGAGAGTGCATCGAAACGAAGAAATAACAGAACAACGCACTGCTCGCCTTTATAGCAACTGCGCTACAACATCCCGCGAACGCGACTGCGAAACCCACGCACAGCGCACTGCCCGTCATCAAGCAAGCGATGCACAAACGTCCCAAGCCCACATCAATGAAACACCTGCGCAGCGCGCTGCCCGTCATCAAACAAACGCTGCACAAACGTCTCAAACCCGTGTCGATGAAGCACCCACACAGCGCGCTGCCCGTCATCAAACAAACGCTGCACAAACGTCTCAAACCCGTGTCGATGAAGCATCCACACAGCGCGCTGCCCGTCATCAAACAAACGCCATGGGAGCTAGACGTTCCAGTTTTATTATTTTTATACACTTTTTAAGACTTACAAATGTTTACGTCATTTCATACCTATGTCATTAATATGCGATCTGTAATGCTTCCATGGAAATGGTGACAGCATTCGATTTGAGCATTTATTACAAGTGATATTTCTTTGGTTACATTCCGAGCTATAGCGGACGCGTTTCATATACAGTACATAGAATAAGGTGCGAAGAAGAGATGCGCGTGGAGAGACAAGTCGCTGTATGGCTATGGTAGAAATTAGCTCCATGATTGCACTGTTATTATTTAAGCACAGAATCGTAAAAAAATATTGACGAATCCCAGGTTCACTGATTTATGCTTTGGTCGGTACTTTTCTTATCCTCCCCAATTGGATACGAAGGTTGTTGATCGCGGGGATCGGCACAGAATATCAAAGTGTCACAGGTTTAAGCAGTCTCATGAATTTAGTCCAAGTGTCGCTATAGCCACTGCATGTGGACATAGAGACGAAACTGCATATGAACGTTCACATTTCCTTGTTCAGGATTAAATTCATTGCCATTTGGATTAAACAGATAATGATGTGAACTAGACGGACTGCAAAGCCTCGGAAAATGATCTATACTATACCACATTAGAGTGTGTGTGTGTGGGGGGAGGATATCGCACAGCTTCCGGCTGCCATAGTGGGAAAATATTTCAACATCATGAAAGACAACATCTCAAGACGCACGAAGACGAAATTTATCTTCTCTAGTATGCTAACAAACGGAAGGAAACGGCATAATCTAGGTGGGTAATTATTTTCCCTCCGACTTATGCACGGCCCGGTGAAGTTTGCAATGTCCATTGAGAATTTTGTACGCATGCGTGTCTCTGTAGAAAACATATTCCGAGTTGAGCAGCAATGTCATTCTATATGAGAGGCATGCGACTGGAATTGGCATAGAAATACTCTGCTTAGTACACAACTTTTCTGAACATCTTTGAAAAAAGTTGGTTTCAAGCAAAAAATCACTCTGGAATTTCAAGAGATTCCAGAAACATCGGAAGCCCCCTGATGATCTACGCCTGCATGATGCCCCGTTCTATAGTGGGGTCTCCATTGTCTTCCTTGACAATCCTGGTCGTCCACACAGATTGCCTATATGAGAAAACATCACGCCTCCATCTTCTCCTACACCAATTGCGCTGGGGTTGTAGCCGGATATAGTCACACAACTAACTACACAATTTGGGGCAGAATCAGGAGGAAACTAAGCTTCTCCTCCCTCGTGGAAATAGCTAGGGTTATTTGTGTCCCGTTTTCCTAAAATAAAACGTTTGCGGAACACTGCATAAAGTGTGAACTAGTTATTAAATATGCAGACATTCGTGATTGTAATTCGTGTGAAATATGGGTCGTTGAGAGAGAGAAAGAGAGATTAGGGGATAAAAGGCCGCCAAACCAGGTCGACATTGGAGAAATAAAACACCAATCGGCGGCGTCTATCAAAGTTTCCCACGAGATGGCGGCGTGCCATGGGGAATTGTGCGCTTCACTGGACCACTGAATCATAGTCAGTTGTGCTCCGGTCGCTACCAACTCCCTTTTTTCCCTCCAACTCAACCAACACACAATTATTGGCCAATGAACTGATAACCGCCTCCTTCTCTATATTTATTATTGATACTGCAGTCGCTTCTGGCAATCTCCTTGCCAAACGAATTTATATTGAATTCTATTCCCTTGTCTCGCCTCACATTAGTTAACCAGCGAAGCCGGAATAAAATGAATGTCCTCTTTTCTCTGACTTTCTCCCTCCCCCCCCCCCTACTCCTGGCTCCAGTTAACTAAACCAATGTTGTTGTGGGATCAGGTTTGCGAATCAGCAGAAAATAGATTTCATCCAGAAACTAGTCCATATATAGTGCTGCTGATTATTTGACACATCTATATTGGTTTCCATGTCTCCATAAAGGGACTCAAGTCATTCCCGTGGTCGCCTAACCGCATCTTTTCCCCAAGCATCTGTCCTTTTCTTACATCTGTCCCGCTCAAATCAGCGCCCATCCACCCAGTCTTCCCCTTTGCCTGATACCTAGCACTTCTCAATGCATAATAGTATGGCAGGTTTCCTTGTCATCGCTGTGCACATTTTCATTACTTATGTGTTCTTCCCAGTACTTGCCGAGTGTTTCGTATCCAAACCATACGATATTGATGCCACTAATGGTCATACCAGATTCAGCTTGGTTTTCAGCATAACAGGCTTGCTGGTCCAGATTTCGTTCACTTTTGCTAGCTGCATGCCCAGTCGTCTCCATCATCTTTTTCGAGTTCCCCCCACACACCTGCCTCGTCGAAAGCGAGCCATTTTGGTCGGGTCTTTGAGACCAGAGTGGATGAGGTGTTGGTCGCGCTCGTGCTTGAGGGTGGGGCAGTCGAAGATCACGTCACTCATGGTGGTCTCTGGTTCGAGTCTGCATCGCTGACATGTAGGGAGGATGCTTCGCGATCTTAGCTTGATGTTGTCTTGCTTTAATTGACCGGCTTCATCGGCAAGTGTGGCCGCCCTTTGTTGTTGTTGTGACCCCCCTGATCCCTGATGTAGGACATTTCAGTCGAAAGACAATAGGCTGAGGTCGACCGCCGCGAGTTGAGGGAGTGCGGCCCCGGCACGGGCGGCCCTGTCGGCAGCCTCGTTTCCTGCTAATGAGCAGTGCCCGGGGATCCCTTCCTCCATCTCGCATGTCACTTCGTTGTGAATTAAGGAGCCTAGCTATTGAAACGGATCGACTGGTTTTGTCCATTTATTCGAATGCTGTCACTGATCTTTTTGGTTGTCATGATCTTACTTTTCTCACTGCGTATTGCCATTCTGTCCCTTATCAGTTCACTCGGCTCTGCTGTCATATAGCTGCTATAAAAACGCTACATTATAAAGATGAAATATTTACACGAGAATTGCGTGTTGATTGCTGTGCTGAAATTAGGACAAGATTGCGTCGCAGAAGACAATTGACCTTACTAAGCGATACAATATAATAAATAGCCTATTGTCTGTCGTCTCACCTTCGGTTCTGCATACCACATATGAAAAAACTGACTTCACCTTTCATAGTGTACGTATATAGAAATCGCGCGATATTTAACTAGAAGGTAGGATTTTCTGGGTTGAGGTGATCGATATTGTAGCAATGGGATCGGTAGTCGTTAGACTCCTGGATGGGTTGATTTTGACAAGTGCACAGAGATAACTCGTCTACTTCCCTAGATGCGCGGGTCATACTTGTCTGCATGTCTAATAGAGTACAGTAGATAACTATCGAAACTCACAGCCGCTGTTGTGGATTATTAGTTCGTCAAGATAATTAAACCTCCTCTCCAGTCACAGATATCTATGTATCATATTCTATAAAAGCCTCTCATCTCATCCGCTTGTCCAAAAGTACAGGATTCCCGCATCGCGACAGTGACAAGATATATACGTAGATGCTCAACGCCTTGATCACTATCTGCCCTGTCCACATCTTCGGTAACAAAGCAATGCTTTCAGAGTTTGCCAACCTGCTCTTCAGCACCTCCACAAGCTATATTTTACACCTTCCGAAACAAACACCAAGACAACACTATGAACATCTTGGGAACAGTGAAAATGAGAGAAGAACGAGGTTCCGATGGTTCGGTAATGCGCGGTAACAAAGCAAGGTCCGCAGAACCAGAAAGGCAGTCGTCGACACGCTACAAAATCTGCCTACATCAAATGTCCCAGTCTGGACGGATGGACCGGCGCACAGAGAAACCGAAAACGGAGGGGTCCACATTGAAGTCACCGACAGGAAGAGATCACCACCATCAAACTCGTGCTAATAGAGGATACCTCAGCTTACATCAACGGAAAAAACTGGAACTCCATATGTCTAATCTCCTGCCTTATGTTAGGACAAGCAAATCAGAGCTCACCGCCATCAAACTCGTGCTAATAGAGGATACCTCAGCTTACATCAACGGAAAACACTGGAACTCCATATGCCTAATCTCCTGCCTTATGTTAGGACAAGCAAATCAGACGCTCACCGCCATCAAACTCGAGCTAATAGAGGATACCTCAGCTTACATCAACGGAAAACACTGGGACTCCATATGCCTAATCTCCTGCCTTATGTTAGGACAAGCAAATCAGACGCTCCCCGCCAGCCAAGGGACTAGACTAACCGTCGATTCCAGGTTAGGGGACTTTCCCATGTGTGTGAGATAACTTCATGGGGAGGATCGGCCGCCTTGGACGTGAGAAGAAAACGATTGAGCAGGTGAAATGAATTGGGCAGAGTGAGACGTGCGGAAGAGAAGGATTCGAACTGTTGACCGGTGTTCAGTGGGAAGCCAGCAAAAGGGATATAGAGAAGAAGATATTTTATCGCCTATCACATTTGCAGAACCCTACGGATTCCCGTTTTAATTAACCGAAACAATGGCTGAAACGAGAGAAGCGCCCTGGGGGGTACATCTGTTCTCCCCACTCTTTCTAAGGGAGCAATTTAGCCCGTCCAAGACCGACAAAGACAGCCCCAGTCGACGTGCGTGATAAGACTGCATCAGTGAGTGTGGCGAAAGCACAATGAATTAAGACTAATCCACTTGGTCGGGGGTGCAAATTGGAGAGAGAAATC
Organism: Nematoplana nigrocapitula; assembly: GCA_032274565.1. Taxonomy (NCBI): domain Eukaryota; kingdom Metazoa; phylum Platyhelminthes; order Proseriata; family Nematoplanidae; genus Nematoplana; species Nematoplana nigrocapitula. The sequence goes on from JAUYWV010044007.1 coordinate 11,921, forward strand.
TGAGAGAGGTTGAGCCAGTAGTGGCTCAATTCCCCATGGTACTCTAATCATCCCATCGACCCCCTCAGGCCAAGGAAGCTGGCATTGGAGGGAGGGATGGATTCGCAGCACAGAGGCAAGCTATCTGGCCAGAAAATTAAACGCGTTAGCATATACATAGTAAGATACGTCGCCGGCAGGAAAATAAATCTGTCAGCCGGAATAAAAAATGGAGAATTCCGTTTCGGTGAGGGGAAAGGCGATTGGAAGATGGCCAACAAACTCGCTCAGGACAACACGGAGCGGGTTCAATGAATTCGTGGGGAAGCAACGTGTCTCGCGTGTTCCTCCTCCACCATCCCAGCGGATCCCTGCTTCGTTGTCTTTTGTCCCCAACCCAACCAACCCCGAAAACCCCTAACTAACTCTCCATCCGGAGGCCAAGTGAATCATCACGGAGTCATCAGGCGAGGAGACGAATGACTCCAATGAGATCCCCCGTCTTCTTTGCCAACTGAGCAGAAGGCAATGGGGAGTAGGTAGAGTATTGAGTAAGAGTTGGTGGTGGTTGCGGTAGTCCTGGCGGCGGCATTCCGCTGCTGGTTCACAAGTCGCCGCCGCCGCCGCGCGCCGTCCGACAACTTTGACGTTGCAAGTATTTACTACTACTAGACGACGCGGAGCTTGAAGTGTCGGAGGCTAGCTGGTGAAGGGAAGGAAGTCAGCTGCCGGATGCCATTGGGGGGAAGAGAACTGCAGACGGAATAAGAAGTAGGCAAGGGAGCAGCAGTAGTAGACGTCGTAGGGAGAGTTCTTTCTATACTGGGTGTGGAGCACTGCTTAAAAAGTCGACCCAACCAAGGCAGTCTGCGAGTCTGGTGGCACACGACGGACAGTTACCACCGCCGCCCCCGCCAGCTCGCTGCCTCTGCCGCTGCCACAAAGAGGTGAGAAACAGAGTGCTGGGGATAATTTAATCAATGAAGCGAGGGGACGATGACTATTCACAACTCCTCTCAACAACATACACTTGCCCAGAATCCACCTCCTCCTCCTCCTCTAGCCAACCAAAAACGACAGTCTGGCAGGTTGGCAATAAAAGTCAGTAATGTAGAAAGACTCACCGCGCTTAGGAGCTAACTCTCTTCAGATGTGGTCTCTCACACGCACACTACACTATGTGTGCCTTCAACCTTCTTCTTGCCTTGTCGACAGCTAGAAGAGGAGAATGGAGCACCATCTCAATCAATACTATTTAGTCAGCCGGAGGTTCCTGCGCGTCCAGATGAAACTTCACATTTTATATCATTCCCCACCGACAATTCAGGAGGGCACACAGTTATTCATTTATTTATTCAACACACACACACACATACACCAGAGGACTATATATCTTTTGCTGCTTTGATTGTCGTTCAGACGACGCTTCATAGTTTCTCTCGACGGCAGATCAACACGAGTTCAATACAACCGGTTTTCTATAAACAATAACGCTTAAAGAAGCATGAATTACCTATCATACAGTATATACACAAACATGTCTGCCTATACTATGCCAGATTAGAAACAACATCATGTATCGCCGTCCATAAGGGCGGGGGCGTTGTGTAGACCAGATATATTTGTGGGGACCACGTACGTAATTCGGTTGAAGGCCCTGACAGCTGTGTGCAGCCAAAACCGACGCGTCTAGTCCACCATGAGGTCTGTAGACGATCATTCACGTTTATATACCACTACTCACAGAGACAACCGATGTTCAAGCCAGCAGGTAAACGCTGCTTTCTTCTGTGTGTTTGGGGGAAAATAACCCACTTTTCTCACGAATCGAGGCTAAAGTATTAATGAAAACTGCAGAAATATCAGCTACTGCAAACTGCGAAAAATCAGACAACTTCTTTGTACGGTTCAGAATATCGCACATGAATAGCAAGCAGTATTCTGATAAAATCGCAATTCAGCCGTGTGCAAGGAGACCAGTGGCATCAACACACCACTGTCCTGAATCTCACTGCTCCATTCATGCAGCATGTAACACGAGAACACCATAAGAAACTACTTTAGGCAGACATCAACGAGGCAGAGGTGTTGAGACGGTGGGCAGCACAACGAACGCTAGTCATACCGTTGTCCAACTAACTTATTCAGACCTAACCCGTATAGCTGCAAAGAGCTTCTACATTAACAAAAGACACAGATGTCAAACCTCGCAGTCCAGAAAAACCTTTTAGACACGTCAGATCATTGATAGTTAGATTTGAAACCATACGTAGTGGAGGCAGGGTTCAAACAATAACAAATACAAAATTTAACACAATGCATCAAACTAAATTCACAAAAATGAGCTACCACAATTTCCGAAAGAAAAAAGTTATTTTTAATGAACAGATCGAAACAGATTTAGCGTTAGAAGAGAAAACTGATATCAGAAAAAGAATTATAGAACAGGAGCAGTTGAAGACGATGAGAGAAGATGGTAGACAAAGGTTACAAGTGGTTCTATCCACAAGACATCTAAATTTGTGAATAAGTTTCTAATTTCTTTTTTATTTAACGTCAGTTTGACTGACGGTCCATCAAATTCAACGGCAAGGCGGAAACGACTTTTAAACGCATTATACAACTCCTCAACCAAATAAAATAGAATTGTTCAAATGTTTTAGTCTTGTACTTCTGTCCATCAGGCCTCCCTCAGAGCTTCGTCAGTCTGAAAAACCGGGCTAGCGGAACCCTTTCAGGAGGAACCTGGCGATGCCAAGGGGAAGGCGAAATATGCAATTATTCTAAATTTACCAAACTCCTATTTTTGCCACTTATTTCCGTTTACTAACAGCTTAATTGCTATAATTGCTTGTATTTAATGCATGATTTTAAAGCGATAGGAACCTATTACTAACCGGAACTATACATGCTACCACAGACAACAACTGTTTATGTCAATACTGCCCGAATTATGCCAAAGTACACCTCGACTAGCAGCGCCATAATAATATAATTGAGTTGCAATTATTCTAAACAGTCGAGTACTTTAGTCAATATGACTCGTATCAATATTGCCTTTAAAACTACCATTCCGGTCAGATCATACAATAGTTTGTCGC
>JAUYWV010044118.1:0-16302 GCA_032274565.1 Nematoplana nigrocapitula
GATTAAGTCATTAATATTATACGGTGAAATCTGCTGTTATGATAGCTGTTTTGATTTCAAAAACATTAACACGGGTCACATCTGTTGAAATCTTGTCGAACACACGGAATCTTTCATCACCGCTTCACTACCACCTCCAACAATCTTTCTGGACAAATGCCAAACTGGCTTCCTTGAATCATTTGGTTCTAGAACACCACTTTTAGTATCAGCTATACCTTATTGGTCGTTCTCATTTTTGCTAACAATATCTCCAAGAATATGCTTATAGGATCACGACGCCCAGTCCATTGGTAAACTAACGGAATAGATACTGCAACGTTGCGTTCTTTTGGCAACAGCTATATAAGTCTATAAACGGCTTCGTTTTACCTGTTTTCTCTGAGATTCTACCCTGTATTCATTTAAATGACACACAAACAGCGTTCACAAAGTCTACTGAATAATCATATTAGCATGGAATTAAAATTTCATTTGTTTGAGTTAACAATAATGCATAATAGGACTGTATTTCTTGTTTATTTATAAATTTATTTTTTAATAAATACAAAAAAATGCATCTTATAAAATTTAAAATTATATTTATGACTGGATTCTATATTTTACATTATAATATTAATTATACCATTTTGAAAAACACACATTTTTCTTATATACAATTTAATTGTTAAGCATTGAAAAATAAATTTAACTATTCTTTATAAGTAAATGAGAAATATTTTAACTTCTTCAAATATTTGAACCTTCCAACTTGCTCCAGTTTGTTTTTTGTTGCTCGGGGAAATTTAGATAGACTATAGTCCCGCATGGTACATATCTTTCAATTCTTTCTGTCCTAATCTTTTTTCAAACCTCTTTGTCTGTCTTTGTTAATTAATTATACATTAATCTAGTATTAGTGAGCTCCTGAAACTCATTGGAATTTGAAAACAGTAGGCACTGAATTAACAATTCCAAGGCTAGTGTCCAGTCTCACTTTCAGCATAAAATTAAAGTGGCTTTTAAAGGTTTTCTCTTTTCTTCTGCTTGTTTAATGTCGTTCCCCTCAGCACACATTCAAACTTATCTGAATATATTGTTCGTTCTCGAAGAAGATATGTGTGACTGACTGTCACAAACGTTCGGATTTTATCGTGTTCAAATATCTAATTAAATAACGGCAACCCGCCTCCCCCCCAATAAAAGAAATCAATCATGAAGTTATGAGCATAAACAGTGCCCAATTGTGCTGGCATCAACAAACAATGTGCTCGCTGGCTTACGTATTGTATAGCTGTGTGGACTTACCTTGAATACTGGAAGGTGGCTGGTCATCGCCGCCTTCCTCCAGGTCTGACATGGTTCTCGGCGATCTATTTCGGCCTTTCTTCTCGTCCGGAGATTCCTGTCAAAACAATGCGGACTCGGTTGGGGCAGCCAATCACAAAAAAGGAAATCAGCGAAACAACGATTGTGCGAATCGAATGAACACGAAACAAACAGAGAGAGAGTATAGCGTTGGACGAACAGTTTAGTCACGGTCAAACAAGAAGAAGCGCAAGACGAATATTCTAACAAGGCTGCTGTGTTTCTTGCAGATCAATCAATTATTGGCTTCGTACACGACGACGCCATTGGAAGAAGGGAGGGAGAGTTGGTAGTGTCTATCCACGAAGATGTACGAAACGCTGCACTGCACCGCAATGCAATACGGGGTGGGGTCACCGATCAGCCTTTTTCCACCCAATGTACTGCTAACAACGTGTTGCCTTCCCCTACTTCCATCTTCCAAATGCATTCAACGCGCGCTGTGCCGCCAAGGAAAGAAGGCGAAAACGGCGACAGAAAGCGAGATACATACATAGGTGCTTTCGGTATTCAACTGAATGAGAGGGGAGTGCTGGGAGAAGGTGATCGACAAGCACGAGGGGGGGGGATTCGCATTTTTCTGTACTATTCGCCTCTTTCCTTCTAGTGCTAGGGGAGATGCTGTATAGTTGGTGCAGTAGTGGTGATGGTGTAGGTGCCATATTTAGCGCACAGAGGGGTTGTTGGGAAGGCGCTCATTTATGGCGCGCGAGGGAAGGATATCCCCGGATTGGAAAGGTTTACAAAGTACCTTCTTGTCCGATCGTGGGATGTGCAATTTAGAACATTCGGGGTTGGTTGGTTCTTTAGAAAGCAGCTAGCTACATTTTGTAGACAAGGGTACGTACAACTAGCCAGTCGTTCTTTCTCCCTCCCTCGCATGCACTCTGACGAAACGTCGGACAAACATAACAGTAGAAAAGCAAGCCTGGAAGGCATAGTGGTACCAATCGAGTTATCAATCAACAGGATCCCCATGCACCGCCCCCGTCTGTCTCACATATATCTCTGTAGATCAACATGGGATGGATGCGATTGTATGTTTATACACCGAAGGAGTGATACTCTCTCTATTTGGCCATAAAACCTTTGAAATGTCGCCGAACTTCTCCTTCCAGAGTTGCAATATGACTGGATCGTCTGAGAGGATGCAGACCAAATCCCAACTAGCGCACCGCGACAAACATAATGTGAAAACATGTTGTCGGTGTTTATTTCTAGGAAATACGAATACTGTATACCAACATTTATTTGTACTATTATATTTAATACAGTAACAAATGCTACTACTGCTACAACTTACCAGTAATATATAAGTAAATCTAATACTCAACTACTAAAGTACATACATCGTAAAATTAACTATTCTCCCGCTGAGATTCAGAAAAGTATTGGAGGCAACTCTATAATTTTATGATCCATTCATAAATATCGGGCAGCATTCTCGTAAAAGAGGGCAATCAATTCTATCTATATATTGCGTGTTCTGCTTTTGTCAAGCAGGTTCACGTTTATATGGTATCAATTTTCTCAACTCAGTTTGATTTTCTGCTTTTTCTTTTAGATGCCAACATGAATCTATATTTAATTCGGTTAACATGCCTTTTTTGGCCTTCCTCGTCCACGTTTTTCACGAAATCGTCCTTTGATCATTGTTTTCATTAGGTTATCGTTTCTTAAGATGTGACCTATCCAGTTTTTCTTCCGTTTCAATATACAGTAGTCTGAAGTAAATAAGGTCTTTCTTTTATATCTTCTAATACTTTTCTTCGTTGGTTCTCCGATCCTGCCATGATATTTTCTGCATTCGTCTCCATATCCACATTTCGAATGCTTCTATTTTTTTTCTTATCACTTTCTTGGAGTGTCCATGTTTCTCATACAGGGCTACACTCCATATTATTGATTTGACAATTTTCTTCTTAGTTTCTGTTTAACCCTTTGGTGAACAATTCTCTTTGTTAGTAAAGCCTTGCTTAACCATAGCAATTCTTGATATTATTTCCGCATGACATCTGCCATCCGATGTGATAATTGCACCTAGGTATTTGATGCTTTTCACTTGTTGTAATTCATTGTTTTCTAGTTTTATAGTCATATCATCATATCCCAATTTCGAGATCCGCCTTATTCTTGTTTCCATTATATTTAGTTTCATATTGTATTTTGCAGCTGTGCTATTCAGGTTGTCCAATAGTGTTTGTAGTCCATTTTTCTGTATCTGCAGTCAATGATTGGTCATCTGCGAATCTTATATCTTTGATGAGTTCATCCCCGATTTTTATTCCTATTTTTGACAGAAATTTGGACAACCGATCCATGACAATCTCTGTACATTATTACATAAGTTTGCACAAATAAAAGATGGCCAACACAATTTGGAAAATATGTTTAAATATGCTTAAACAGAAATGAAGAAGTAGTTCTCGCGTAAATTATTTATGTCCACTGCCAAAATTACAAAACTATAATGAACACATTGTTCACCGAAATATTAGGATCATCTTTACCGGAATCACGTGATAAATGAGTTATCCCAGGATCTTTCCCACTTCGGTGTACCTTTATCCTCGTGCCAAAATATCGTTTTCAAATTCTGTAGTCTGTAAGGGATTTTTATCTATTTTTATGTAGATACATACTTGTTTTAAATAAAGTATAGTTTTATTAGTTGCCCATTTCTTTTAGTATTCCATCATCTCAGTTCAAAGTTAGTGTTGATCATCAGTGATCCTATGAGATCATATAGGCGTGATGGGGATCCTATACGAACCATAGATATATAATTTGTTTATTTTATTAAAACTAGATTGGAGATAGACGCCAGTTAAAAATAGAGCTGGCGGCACACATTTTTTCCTTGGCTGATTATGCTCGCCTCATTCACTCGCTGCTACTGTATGTTATTGACCAACAAAAAGGGCTTGAAAGTTAGCAAAGTTTAGCAGCGAGTTATATAAACTAGCTAAAGTCGTTATCGGAAAAACTTTTTTATTATTTAAATTATGCTGCTATAAGTTATATATTATTGTAGCTCTCATCCAGGCGCACATTTTAATATAATTGTTATTCATATCGGTGTTATATTTCATGTAGTTTTGCCTTTTTGAAATTACGTCAATTTGCATTGAAATCAATTGAAACCAACGGTTCTTGCCCGCCAAAATAGGTTCCGAAACTAGTGCCAAAATGCTACGTTCGTGCCAATCTAGTCCTAATAATTTAAACAAATTATATATCTATGATACGAACCGGTATTGAAAAGACTATGAAAATGTACTATAACTGCCGATGAAATTATTTTATCCGCAAAAGAAAAGATCCAATTTAGAAATCACCAAGAAGTTGTTCTTAAGTCAGTTTTACTCCAGTATTTCTAAGTTTTAGGATGCATGACATTTTAAAAATGTATTTTTCGGCTGAACACAGGCGTAAATGTTTTGCCTATTTTTAGTTGCTTATAATAAAGTTACGTCAATTTATAAATGTATCACTACTCATGCATTTAGGTGCCATTACGGAACTAAAGTAGGTAAAATGAGAACAATAAGACTATAAAGGTCGTTTGACTCGTTTCGCGTATTTATAAAAAGTCAACTTTATGAATTTCATGTGCCACCGGTGCCACTTCACAGATGACAGCATCTGTTGCCAGGGAAACATGAGACAGAGACGCGTAAAGCACAATTCAGTATAGGAAATAAAAACGTTTATTTCATCTTTTATCTAATGGCTGGTATAACTTGGGATCCTTGATTTTAAAGGTAAACAGTTGTCAACAAAAGGTAATGAAAATATGTGAAAAAGATAACATCCGGTATTTCCGGTTAGCGGTTCGGTGTCCCATGGTTTATTCACATTTTACTGTAATTTATATTAATTCCCGATGTATATTTTTAGTTGACCGATGATGCCAAAATGTTTAAGCGAAACACGTCGCTGGCCATCCTTTTCCATTAAAAGTTATGTTATCAAATGTGATCTCTCTCTCTCTCTCTTAATCTGTAATATGTACTTGGTCGATATCTAGTACAAATTTAGGAACTAAGCAAATGAAATTTCTGTAAAATCAGAGAAACAATATTTTGCCGTTTCACCCAATTTTACATTCCTAAGTCCGATTCAGTATACTGTATGTATTTTTAGAATAAAGATCTAAGAACTAGTTACTAGGCAAACAGAGCAACGCAGAGAGAATACACTGGACAAAGGTCAAAAGTGTGTTTTCTACGAAGGGCCTGCATTTGCTGCACAGGTTCATGTTTGCGCACCATTTAGCATTTGATTGATGGGAGCACGATCTTTGCCCCGCTCTCGCTCGCCATGCACGCGCATTTTACCGCCTCACCTTCACGCGCCTGGTATTTGTTCAGCTGCCAAAGAGATGATTAGTTTATTTCATATTTATTATTGATCTACACATATGTAGGTTATATGTACATTAGATTTTACCACATAACCCTTGATGAATGACTTTCATGAGCGACATTGGGCAGTCAATTAGCGCGGAATGTTGTTGTGGTTGTAATTCCTGGACGAACGGACGTGTCAACACCCCAAAACCCCGATAAAAAGAGCAGAGAAAGTGAGAGAGAAGTTAGAAAGGAGAGAGAAATGAGAGAGTAAAGACAGAAAGAGAAGAAAAAAGATAGAGAGAGATAGATAGAAAAAGAAGACATGAACGAAGAGGCGAATAAAAAGAGGATGAGAAGAGAGGGGAAAAAACGAGGGAGGGGAGAAAAGAGAGAAAGAAAGGACATAAAAGAGAGAGGATAAATAGAGGAAAGAAAATAAAGAAAAGAAGACAGAAAAGTGAAAGAGAAGAAGGAGAGAAGAGAGGGGAAACGAGGAACGCAGAAAAATAGAAGTTAAGAAAAATATAGCGTTAAGAGAGATAAGAGAAATAAGAGAGAAATGCGAAAGAAAAAAAGGACAGAATTGAAAAAGAAAGAGAAGAGGGATAGAAAAAGAGAGGATAATGAGACGTGGGAGAGAAAAGAGAGAGGACCAAGAGATGTGGGAGAGAAAAGAAAGTGTGAGGGTGAAAAAAGAAAGAGAAGAGCAAAGAGTTAGAGAGTTAAGAGAAAAGAAAGGAGAGACAAGAGGGGGAGAGAGAAAGAGGGAGTGAGAAAAAGGAGAGAAAAAAGAGAGCAAGAAATGAGAAAATAGAGAGAGAGAGAGAGATGTTATGTCTGAAAGATTACATCTTCATTGATTTAACGTGTATTTTGCAACACACATTTCAAAATATAGTAAAAAAAATATTGCACGTGAAGATGACTTTTTATTTCAAAGACTGATCGAGTATATTTCATGGAGTGGAATAGGGATTTTTTATTTGCACTTACCGACTTCTTTCCACCAGAATTCCTCGCCTCATCAGAGCCTTCATTTATTTCTGCCGCCATTGATGAATCTAAATCTGTGAAATCGAAAAGAAACATAGAGAAAAATACATTTCCGTAGACAAATTACATAATTATTCTTAAAATTACTAATCTTTATACTACTTAGTTAGTAGTAAAATAAGAGTTCAAACTGAAAAAGAAATAATTAATTTCAGTAATTCATACACTCGTCCTTAGCTATCATTCATTCATCCAATAGTGTTTTGTGCTTCAAGTGTAGAAATTCGTTCATACGAAATAAATTTAGAATAGCTTAACCAACAGCCAGGCATATTTATTTATCTTATTTATATGGCTAAGTGTTGTGCTTTCCATCATAGTCGAGTGACATTTGAAATCGTGCATACAGAAGAAAATGCGCACGCTCACACTGAATCAGATGCGTGAAAAATTTATTGCCCGTTTTCCTGGCCTTCTTTCACATTTCCATTGCAAATTCGCACAAAAAAGGTATGGTGTATCGGGTCGATATCGGTTGATATTAATACCTTAATGGGAAAAAGTTGGATGTTTAGGTGTTCCTTCGTTTTGGTACGTTGGTTAGCTTCGTTTCTATCCTTAAGGTTTCAGCGCGTGAAATATTCTGGAGTCCTTTCGAGGTGGATTGAGGTGCTAGTGTTCCTTTTGGTGATCAATGGTCTTCAGGTAGATTTGAAGTATGTTCAACAGTCATAGAAGTTATGAAAGACTCGGAAAGGTCCCATATGGAGGGAAAATTTGATATGATCACCAATTGGACCGCACTGAATCAATTGAAAATAAATGGCAGAAAGACGCAAGAGCTTCAAATTTCATTTAGGAAAAAGCATTTTGCCTGGCCTCAGCTTATACATAGTAGAGATCTTCCTAATCGCTCCAGTGAATTCGGTTAGTCTTCTGTGAGTCCACATCAGTTCTGCTCTCACGTGGTGGGACAAGCACTTCAATTTTATTGTTAGAAAGCCAGCAAACGTTTGTATTTTATAATTCTGTTGAAAAGAGCTCATGTTTCTTCCGAAAGGATCTTGCAGTTTTGCACAGCTATGATTCGGTTAGACCTGGAAAATGTTTGTCCTACGTAGCACACGAATCTTTCAACAGTACATAACGAAAAGATCAGAAATATCCAGAAAAGAGTAAGAATATTGTTTTTCCGGAAATGAGCTACAATGAAGCCCGAGCAGTCAGTGATATCATCAGCCTGAAGTGTAGAAGAGAAGCCCTCACGAAAGAATTTCTCCTTCAAATTAAGCCTGACCAATCTCTTTTCGATTTGTTGTCGAAGTATTCTCGTCCGCCTTCTGTCGTTCATTTACGCAATAAGCCCTCTTTTTCTGCGTTGTAAAACCAAAAGATTACTGAAGAGTTGTTACCATATGAACTATCGCACTTTTTCTAATTGTCGCTGTATTTTGTTCGTATTTTGTACATTATCATCAAATTTATGCTTTCATATCAGAACTGGAATGAAGCCCCTTTATAATTTTAATTATATTGATAGTCTTCTCCGTTCAAATCTTGCACTTCAACTACCGTTCTTGCTTAAACAAAAATCAAGTAAGGATATTTATACAATTATTATAATAGTAAACAATGACATATTTTATTTTTTTCAAGAAATGGCATGTCCGACAAAATATCCACCAGTAGACTGACTGGCTTCGGGGTTATTTCCCCTCGTCATAAAAAAATTAAAGTCCTCATTTTATACTGCTATTTATTTATATATTTATTTGTATACTACTTACTAGAAGTAGTATATTCTGGAAATCATGTATAATGATTTGATGGTAATGAAAGGCTAGAGTGATTTTAGTCTCACTGTCCCCCGCGCCAGTTGTAAGATCCGGCATCAAACCAAACGAACCTGTTCGGGTCGCTTAGCACTGAATTAACACAGCTGTCAACCAGGCAAGAGGGAATTGTATCTTAAGCTCGAGCCGGGACTCGAACCCACCAACTTCACCACGACAGGCGACCGCACAACCCACTGAGTAGCATAAATATTATATTTGAATTTATAGCCGTTAAGAAGGCATATTCATGGACTCAAAGCCTGCAGCTGCTCAGCTATCTGTAAGACATAATTTACCACTCAACCATCATGTTCGATAAGCGGTCTAGTGGCCTAGTGGTTAAGTACTGACGAGGGGCAATAACCCCGAAACCGGTCTTATGGTGGATATCTGGTTGAGCATACCCTTTTATAAAGTTCTTTCTCATTCACCGCAGACAGAGCATAGGAATGGAAAATCGTGATTGACTTCTTCATTCCTTTTCTTTCTACATCTTTTGCAAATATCGAATACTCAAACAAACCATTTTTCCCAGTCCTATTTAATGCAAAATTTTCCATTCGGCAGCAAGTGCGACCAGCTCCGCCATTTTTTATTAATAAATCTTTATTTTCCAACTGTATTGTATAACGTTATATTTAGGGGAGTGCTGATATTTTTTATTGCTTAACATGTTTTGCTCGGTGAATTTCCCAAAGAGGAGAAATGCTCTGTAAAAAACAGATATAGAATATCCTATTAAAGAGCCCAATGAGAAAAGCAAATGGATGACGATGACTTCACCTAAATAAAAAGGTTATCTCAGATGGAATTTACCAATAGATGACATGTGTTAGGAAGTCTCGCACACAAAACAGTAGTGACAAATGTGTAGATAAATTATATCATGAAAAGAGAGTATTGAAAGACCGGAGTGTAAAAATAACGGAGAATACACGAGAATTTAAAAATGTCTGAAGATAATCTTTCAAATTATCGTAATTCAGAAATCAAAATTTAAAAGTAACAAACAATTTATTTTTGTTTGAGAGAATCATATAGTAATATTGTTCGCTACAGCTGATAAGAAATCGTATTGGTCAAAATTCCTTTCTATGTATCTACTTAGACGCCAACTGCTTGATGTTTTCCCACTTTCCAACAGTGGACGTCTTCTTCGACTTGCCAGAAGCTACACCGATCAGGTTTCATCGAGATCTTTCTACGCTTTGAGGAATTCACATCTTAAAAAAGAGATCTTTTAATCTGATAAGAAACCCAAGGTACCAATCTATGTAAGACTGCGATAGAGCCCAATAGAAAAGCGCATTTCATAACTAGAAATCATAAACTGAGTTTACTGTAGTCTATATCGATAAAAAATATTGACAATTTATTCTGAAATAAGTCTCCGACGTTTGTTTTTCATAGTTAATTGACTGCCATATTTTTATCTGCTAAGGTTTCTAATTACGATAATTTTTAACATTTTCCGACATCTTTACTCCAATATTTTCTATGGAACCGGACAATAAAGCTACCAGCTTTGTGTTTTTGCGTGCCGGGGAGGAGCGCAATAGACATTTTAGATTTTTCAGATGCCGAAAACGCTGATTTACCGAGTCAAATAGAACTCTGTGGCGTTCTACTGATATGGACAACTTCTCTGCATAATCCCAAACGCTTTGATACTATCTGAGAGCAGGAGTCCATTGCAGTTGTCCAGAAAACGTTAAAGAAAATCATGGCAGATCAATGGTCCATCACGCAATTACTGGTAGGGTAGTACAAGATTATTTTGGACTGAAGTTCGGTTCTTTGAGAAGAGGGCAGAAAGACCACGCTACTTCTGCTTATACATCCAAGAAAACTCGGCCACGGCCTGACCACTGGCCACCAAAATTGTGACCTCCTAGCTGCCCAGACTGCAACTCATTAAACTAGGATCTATAGACTTCAATTCAGTCAGGGATCCTGTCTATGTGGTGATGGATCGCGCCTCATCTGGTGGCAGAAGAACTTCAGCTTTATTCTCATTATTGCTTTCATTAATCTATCACCTACTAGAACCTTTTCAAAAACATAATCATTACATCTTCTTTATGTCCACCAAGTCCCCAGTAATCGGCGGTAGCATTTCATTTCCAAAGGCAACCACACTCTTCCGAATCTTATCAATCACTGTCCAGCTTTCAAACCCGTGATCATAGCTGTCCTTAACCTGATCTTAGTCTTCGCTTTCAGTTTTCTTGCCATCCAGATTTTCTGCAGTTTTACGAGTGGGCCTATAGTGTGCGTTGCTCGTTGCCTTTCCCTTATTGTGACACCCAAATATTTAAGTTTTCTAACGTGCTCCAGATCTTCATTATTTACTTGTCAACATTACTCTGCTCTTTTCACTACTGATTTTCATCCCACACCTCATAGCTGAATTCTCCGATCTTCTTGTTATCTCACACAGTTTCTCACTGCAAATCTAAGGTCATTGATGGTTAGACCTCCACACTCTGAACGCCACTGGCGTATCCTTCCAGTGCATCAAACAGTACTCTTTCCATAAATATATTAAACGGGGTTGATGCACATATGCCGTACTTCTTCTTCTTCCCACCCTGTTCCCGCGCGTCGTGGATATAGGCGGGCTACCCAACCGGAGGGTCGTTTCGCCCGATCTGCCTTAGGAATTCGTAGACTTTGTGTTCATCGTCCAGGGCCTTGGAGAGACTGGGCGACCTACCCCAGAGACGGAGTCGGTAGGGCGTTCAGGCCGGGCACTCACAGAGGAGGTACTCGACGGTCTCCGTTTCCCCACAGTTGGTGCACAGAGGATCGGTGGCTCTGTCTATCTTGTGCAGGGTCTGCTGCACAAGTGGAGACGTCCCTGTGCGGAGTTGGTGGATGGTACATTCTATGTGTCGGTTGACTGCCGAGATTGTACTCCAACGGAACATCTAAACCACTCACTTTTCGTGCTTTTTCATTGTGTGCCACAGTGTCTCGTGCCCAGCCCGGTCGAAAGCCTTTTTAAAACCATTCAAGTTATGAAAAACCAACTTTTAGTGATTCCTGATTTTTCTTTCACAAATTAAACGTAGATTTATAATTTGTTCCATAGCACTCCGATCTTTTCTAAAACCGCCTTGGGTTTCAATAAAAATAAAATCGACTTTTTGTCTGATTCAAATGAGAATGATTGTAAGGCAGCACCATACTTGAGTGGCTCATAAGGCTAATTGTCCGATACTCGGTGTACTTCTAACTCGTTTTCTATTTTGGTTTTGGTACGGTATCATTATACTGACTCCGTCTATTAGCTTCACAGTAGTAAATTCTTTTTGTCTGATTGACTTAAAGTGCATTGCCGTTTTTCAACGCCAGACAACTCTATGGAAAATAAACATGATGTTTTTCTGCTGATAGAAGAAGCTCTAAAGTAGATAGCGGAGATCAATATAGAGATGTGCAGTGTCCAGAAACGCTGTCAAGGATGTGTGTGTGGTCCTTTGAACTTTATACCGTATTACTGGAGAAAGACAGAGCTTGTGGTGGGTGTGTCGTCAATCGTTCCTTATATTTCCAGATTCTAATTACTTTTTCGTTTGGCTTTAGCTGTCAATTTTGAAGTGTGAAAACATGTCTTCCATCCTATATATAGTATGTATTGATTTTGCCTATGTACATCAGCTGGGATAACATAACCGAATCTCATCCCTATCTGGCTAGTAAGATCGCAATTATTTTGATAGAAAATATACACACCGCGACTACTGCATATGTGTACACAGAGATGACTCCTCACACTGGTGCAATCTTTAACACCTCATTGATTCATTGATTCATTTTTAGCTACGTCCTATCTGAATGGGAAAGTTCACTGAATTATATATGTGAAACAGTACTGTCATAACTGAAATTTGCAATCAAATTTGTTAATGAAAATAAATGGGGTCGTTTTTGTTGTCTATCTGATAAATTTAATTATTTTATATAATTTAATAGTGTGACCGTTTGGTCTTACAAGTAATCGATTGCTTCCTTTTCCAGTTCGCACTAAACGACCGGGTGATTTTCTCGTAATGACGCATTTTTTTATTGTTTAAACCAGGTCCTCTACTGACGTTTAGCTTTCGTCAAAAAATTAAAAGATTTTCCGCAGTTGAGCATTCCAATTGCTCGTCTAATGAAAAAGGATAACGTATTACCACAAGTAGCAACCCAGAATAAAAAATCTCTTCTGAAGCAATGTAACAAGCTTCATGCAATGAATTTGAATCAAGCAATCACAGTAGGATGACTCTTCTGCGGTGATATAACAGGTTTCATGCAATGAATTTGAATCAACCAATCACAGTAGGATGACTCTTCTGCGGTGATACAACAGGTTTATGTAGTGAATTTGAATCAACCAATAACAGTAGGATGACTCTTCTGCGGTGATACAACAGGTTTAGGTAGTGAATTTGAATCAACCAATAGCAGTAGGATGACTCTTCTGCAGTGTTATAACAGGTTTCATGCAATGAATTTGAATCAACCAATAACAGTAGGATGACACTTCTACGGTGTTATAACAGGTTTCATGCAGTGAATTTGAATCAACCAATCACAGTGGTGATATTACAGGTTTCATGCAGTGAAAGTGAAATCGACCAACGAGTTGTAGTAATATTGTAATTAAGTTGGCCATCGATTTTCTGGAGCCAGCGTTATGACTGGTAGTAAGTTATGGTGGTAAATGGTAATAAAGGTTCCACATGACGTTGATTCAAATAGCGCGGGGTGGCATTTTATGCACCAAAGTGTATCTGTACATGCGTGTGATTCTAAAATTACGCAAAAGTCCCTGCTCAGACTTATTCAGACATTAGAATAATCCAAAATAGCAGTAGTTTGGAAAAGGATACAATATTGCGATCAGTATTACGATAGCGATCGAACGACAGTTTACTATAGGGAAAAACGGTATCTGTCACTGAAGTAATCCTCTGCAAAATGCAGTCTTTATTCTGCGTTTCGAAGGACACAACATTACATCGAACCACATATTAGCGCTAATCTCTCTTTGGTCTTGTGAGGCAGTCAATCACACGTGTCGAGAAATTGTACCAGGGTGACAAATATGCTTTTCGCAATTTTACCGATTTTTTAGGGATTAAGACTAAATAGTATCTTTATAACGAAAAAGTCAGTTTTATTCAAAAGCGTAAAATCGTTCAGTTTTTCTACGAACGCTAAACACGTCAATAGACGAGCATTAGGGAAGTGTTGGACTCGCTTTAATCCATCGAAAGATTTCATTAAGAGAAAACCACCTGGTCGTAAAGCAATCGATTCCTTGTAAGATCTTCCAAAACTGAATAGAATAGCAAATTCGAGAGGGCCACCAATAGATCAATAAATGGCTACTATTAGAGATTAGAAATTGATTTAACTTAAGAGATAGAGACACACCATCTGATTACGATCTAATAAATGCCGTATGTATGACACAGCTATCCAATAGTTTATTTATGATTTTGATCAGCCCAATTGAGAATCAGATTATTTTGCGAATACGGTTGCAGCTCTATAGGCAGGATGAAGGACACTCACCCGACGTAACTGTTATGGAGTTCGCTTCCGGCAAAGTTTCGACTGTGCTGGCAACTTGCCTGGATCTGAAATTGAAGAAGAAGAGAGTCGTTTTGAAAATTTCTGCTATTTAACAGCTCAAAAATAAATTTGTTTCATAAAACTGCTAGTAATTTTAAGAGTATCTGATCTTAGTAGTAACCCCCTGTACAACTCCTAAACAAGAACCTATAAGATAAGAGGTTTAGTCGGGGACGTCATTTTGACGATGACTTTAGGAGCTCGTAATTACACGTTAAGGTTTGAAGCTTCAACGTATATTCACTGCTAAATTTTAAGTACCACGACCTCTCCCTCAATGTGTGCGTAAGTAAGCAAACAGGCTCACTAGCTGGCATTATTTTCTCTACCCCTTGCGCATCCGACCAACAATATTTCGAATGGTCTATTGTTATCTCATATTTCACTTGGGCGCCCGCCCTCTGTTTTGTAGGTAAATCACCCGTACTGCATTGCACCTATCCTTGTCTGTGTGCACGTTAGAGCTTTGTGATACAGATTGCCGCTATTTTATTTGTCTGGACAGCCATTATCATTGATCAATTAAATTCAGCTCCCTATATTCGTGTCGATTAAGTTTAGGAGGTGCTAATTTTAGCAGTGTTTTATAAAATAGACTTTAACAGATTAGCTATTTAGAAGCTCCTAACTGCTACGTTTTATGAAACAGGCCCAGTTCATATATTGACAAAGTTTAAAGCGGAAACACATGCAATAAATAATAAACACAATAAAATACTCTAAATAAGATTCAGCTAGTTTTGAGGGCAATATACTGTATGTACTGTATAAGTCCACTTGGCGTATTGCACACGCAGGCACTAAGCCAACATTCGCTGAACCAATAAGCAAATAAATGGTCCAAAGCCTTGTCAAACGTGTAAAAAAATAATGGACCAAACAAATCACACGTGAAGTTTTGTGTAAAGGAATCATCTCTGTCCAACCATGACATCTGCTCCAGTAAAGAAAAATATTAAGGAAAATTGTTTTCAGTAAAAAATGATATTTAGTTAATGTATTAATTTTTTGTGGAAGAGAGACCAAGAAAAAGCCATATTTAAGAGACATCTAATCAAACTGGATTTTTAGCTAGTACATGGGGAATTAGAATGAAAATTAAGCACGAGATCAAGATGCATTGGTGAAACACAATATAGTCATAAGAAAATTCCACAAAGTAACAGTGGTGTCCGGGGTTCCTCAAAGATCGGTACTTGGCGCATGTCTGTTTGCCGCTTTCATCAGGTCACTCAAGGTAACCAATGTCAATGGTCTACTGGTGAAATAGGCCGATGACGTATCTCTCTTGGAATCGGTAAATCAAGGCAGAGGTAATTCCAGTGCTCTCAATAGTGTTAAGAGTTGGTTTAGAAATCACAAGCTTACGATAAATGATGCAAAATCAAAGCAATTATTCCTAACACGGGCTACTCCTTTTGACATTGAGCAATACGTCTACCCCGATATTCCAATCGTGAACAATCTTGTATTACTGGGAATAACTTGAAACTCTAGAATCACATGGAATGATCATATCGATAAGATACTAAGTAGAGCTGCTAGTAGGTTAAATGCAATCAGGATTTTGAGACCAATCATATCACAACAGCTTCTTTTGAAGTGTACTATGCTATCATTACATCTATGATCTTGTATTGTGCTCCTCTGATGAATTGACTGTCTACTAACTTAAATAAAAAATTGGAAGCATTCCAATGTCGCGCACATCGTCTAATTTGCAGAAGCAATAACTGCACATGCACTAAATTCCCAACGATCAAGAGCAAACGTGAGGACGCCGCGGTATAGTTGTTATTGAAAATGGAGGAAGAAAACGATCCCTTGCATCACATCACTACTGCTCGTCTACCAAGAACTGGCTTATTCGCTCAGCCTCCTGCAAAATACACACATCCTTCGTGCCTGCTACGCGGTCATCATAGCCAATAAAAATAGCTAATACTAATTTGTACCTTTTCTTAGATTTTCTACCTATCTTTGTGCGCTCCAGTTCCCAAATTTTACGTTTCATGTGCTTGTGGTTTTTCCATTTCTTTTTTGTTGCTATACTCCAGTTAATGTTTAGGGGGTGCCAGCTCGATAGAAGTTTTTCTCCTCTGGCACCCCTAGCCATACCAGGGGCCTTGTTTGGGTTAGAC
>JAUYWV010044229.1:0-16301 GCA_032274565.1 Nematoplana nigrocapitula
TTCAAAATTCAATGAGTAAATTTAGACTCCAACGAGTAAAATGTGTTACACACAATTTTTGAGTAAATTTACTCATTAAAATTTACAGTGTAGGCGTTGTTGATATATCGAAAAATATGCTGATCATCATCATCATCAGGTCAGGTGGCGCTCAGATGCGCTGCTGTCATCGCGACTTCATCACGCCAACCCCTCAGTCTGCTGTCCGGTTGGGAGATGTCCCAGTCCCAGTCCGGTCCATGTGCTGATGTATTTGACCGAAGATGTCGTTGGTCGTCTTCTTCTCCTCCGACTTTCGAACTTGCCTTGAATCAGCCGCTTCTCCATACATTTTTTCGCATGATGTGCTCGAAGAGTCTCGTTTTTCTTTTCTCCCTACTTCCATTTAAAATCTACACCCACTGGTTGGTTCTGTGTTCTGTCCATGGAACTCTGAGGACCCTGCGGTTACACCCGCTTCTAGTCAATTTTAGTCATTTCCAATGACTCACAGCCACAGGATGCTATGCGAAAAGCAAATAAAATTTGTCTTTCTATACAGTAAAATCATCTTGCTATCATTATAATCATTACAAACCTTCGATTCGTGGAAATATAATTTGGTCCTCTGAACTGATTTTTACGTGTACTTTTGTTTACATCAGAACAGGTATACTAATTTGCTCTAAACATAACTCATGTCCATAGATCAATCAAATCAATCAAATCGACACTCATGATAAAACGTAGTCGTTTTCATAATTAGAAATTAATTGGCAAATTGAACCAGAAATGTTCCGATTTTGTACATAAGAATCAAAGTTTATATAAAACGCACTGGACTGAAGAGTCAGAGTCGGACTTTTGTCATTTCTTTCAAAAACATTACTATATAAAACAGATTAACTCATTAACTCATAATCAACAAAATCACACGATGTACAAAAGCGAAAGCGAAAGCAAGATATGCAAACAGTATATTTAAACAAAATGAAAGGCTGCTAAAAGCAATTTTCAATTATAATTTTAATTCGTACTACGAAATATTATGTATATTGATTTTTTATGCTATACAAGTAAAGGGCCCCTTTCTATAGTTTCCCATTGGGCTATAATCCGCCATTGATTATTTATTGAGGAAACAATTTTTAATGTCGTCAATGTAAATCCATTTCAATAGAATTAACAAATGCTCTTCATGATAACATATATTTGAAACTGTTGTACATTTTGTATACATTTCATGATTCATTCATTCATATAATTTTTAAAAAGTTTAATTAAATTAATTAAGACAGTACAACCCTCCGCAAGCCCTCTAATTACACATATTGAATGTAATTCATAAGAGTGTACCCCATACATGGAATTTCAAAGGGAAATATTTCTAAATACATATTTTATAACGACGCTAGTAAATTGGTTAAATGGTTAACGTTCTAATATGGTTGTCATAGCTCTTTCCATTGATTTATTTTATGTTTAAATAGTTTACACAGTTATATTATATTATAAACAGTTATAGTATACAAGATAGGGGTTTATTGTGGTCTTAATAAGACTAAGATATTTAAAATTAACCGTATAGCGAAGCTGAGGTTAATTTAAATATCGAAATCTTATTAAAACCATAATAAACGTCTACTATGTACTATAACTGTTTATTTGTCTGTTATACAGTATTAACGGTCAACATCAAGCAGACTAGAATTTATAACAATGATACTTTTATTGGTGGAAATTATTGAACAATAACGGATTAACGATAATGTTCTAAACCTGAAACACCGAAAGTTTCCAGTTATCTATATCGTCACTTGCCATTTCAGCAAATCTAGTTGACATTCTGAGCGGTCTGTTATTGAATAATAGCATGAATGAAATAGACCTACTGGAATTTAAAATGCAAGCCTAGTTATTGTAGCATGTCTATTTCGAAATTAATTAGATCAGAGTTCTAAATTACTCTTATGAGGCTGCAATAAGGATGATGGAATTTTCCGGTGTTCAAGAGGACCGGGTGTAAAACACCGCCAAGGGGAAGTGAGAACCTATAGTGATATTTCTACAAGAGTAACAACCAAGAGGAGGGCGGATCTCAAACATGCGTTTTGTAGATAACACTGCACTTCTGGAAGACAGGAATGAAAAGATCGGAGAAGAATCTTTGGAGAACGTGGATAAAGATGGAAGGCAAAGGCAGCTGAAAATGAATGCGAAGAAGAAGAAATTAACTGGGAAAAGCTACGTGGCAGTCAAGGTTAGCAAAGGAAAGGGTTGAGAAAATGAATCACATCAGATGCTTAAGTTGAGTAAAAAATGATTGGAACGCGACAAAAGACTGGAAAATACGAATCGGAATGGCAAAAGATGAAACAATTGAACTGACGAACATCTGAAAAGACTACAGTATTCCAACTTCACTGGCCTGTATTAACAGAATATGGAGCAGAAGGCTGGATTATCAAAAAGGAGGAGGAAAGGCGAATAGAGATGGAAGTTTTGGATATATCATCGGGTCCTCCTCATCTCTTAACGAGAAAGGAGAATAAATGCCAGTGTTTTCGAAGTTACAAGTGGAACATGAAAAGAAATTAACATGTCTGGGACACCAACTGAAGATTGAGAACATTTTCTACATCGTATCAGCGAAGAGAAATAGAGGGAAGCTGTGAATAGACTGGAAAGAAAATGTCAAGTACTGGATGGGTAAACCACTGAAAGAAGTGTCAAGATTTGGCCAAAAACCAGAGTAGTGAAGGATGGAAATACCATTAAAGCACCATAGCCGCGATTTCTGCAAAAGGTGTACTAAAGAGCGTTCGGAGATCGTTTGTTCAACATACAAATGAAACGTAGCGGGGTTGCTATGCACCGTTGGCATACAGCTATAGGATCAAATGACAGCATTAGATGACGGCCATACAACTCGAATACGAACTACAGTATATAGAAAGAGAGAGAGCATTTGAGCATTTGTACCCCGGTCGACCCCTCGTTGCTTCATTAGATTCAAGACCTGTCTTCCCAGAACGAATGGATTAGAAGTAATTATTACCCACCGTCACCCTAGCCTATAGAGCCATGTCTGCAGATCGTGATAACCGCCTGATTACCATTTCTCAGGCCTCCACGTCCTCATTATGCAAATTTATACATAGAGGATGCGAATACGCAGAGTCGTCGGGTCCCTAGATAGTTTTTCTATTACAGTATTCTGTTTATAGTGTTTAACCTCTCCCTTACAACATACTTCTCATATAGTAAAGAGGAAAATTCGTTAGACAGATGTTTTAGAGCAGATGAGGTAGAGACATGTACAGTGTTGAAAAAAAGCCTTTAGCGAATCCAAACTTTTGACATATACAATTTTACTAATTGTTGTCAAACTATGTATGGATAACGGTTTTATCTATAATGACTGCTTTTCATTTAACTGGTGACTTACATAATATTCCGACGTTATTAATTATAAGCCTTTGCCACCTTACAGTCATTAAATTAATCCATTTAAAAACACATTCAGTGCATGTTGTTAAACCCTGGTGCAAACGCGCTTCCTATTCATGCTAATGGAGCTGTTCCACTCAATTGCAACCAAATAATGTGACAGTATTTTGCTTCAGACTATTTATGGATAATAAACTAGATAAAATTACACCCGACATGTCGATAAAAACTATGAACGAATATGCAATGTATAAGATAAATGTGGTACCCGAATATTGTCAGAGTACAGTATTTAAACGTACGATTATTCAATTATTCAATTGGAGTAGTGTATTTATGATTTTTCATTATGCTTTAATATTAGGTTCTGAGCATTTGTATATCTGTGGAAAAATCAGCCACACTCACATTATCTTTATGTCCTCTTTCACTGTTGGAAACACAATAAATTTCCTATGAACCAAATCAGACATTGTGGCAGAATATTGTAGAAGGAATTAAAATTGAAACATGCAAAAAACAATATAAAGCATGATTGTTTCGATATTTTTAAAGGAAAGAGATATATAATTCTTTAAGAATTTTACAACGAGATATAGTCTGGATGTACTATTTTTCACATAGAGATAAAGAAAACGCAAGAAAGAAAGTTCATTAAAAGTGTACAAGGTCACATCATATCACACAGCCAGTAACCAACTGTTTCAATCAGTCGTTTTTAAAACGTTATTATGACTATAATGAATAGAATATAAAACTTTCTTATTACGTGTATATGTAAACATTTAAATTTACGCAAGACGCATGCCTTCATCTCATCCAAGATAAATAAAAATAGTGTGAGGGAATGGGTATAGTGCTATTTGGGAAAGATGAAAGGTCTTTTGAGTTGCGCTTAGCTTTTTATTGCGCCACAACAGTTAGCGGCATACTCTGTGTGCGTGAAAGCAGTGTCATGGAAACAAGCACTTCAGAAGCTATTTACTAGAAATAATGGGGCGCCCGACTATATATGATAGTTTTTGACATATTTAATACATAATGATGATGATTCGCGAGGATCATATACACAATCGGAGACACAACTGAATTGGTGCGCCGTCCCGTTTGCTTTGATTACAAGCTAACAACAACAGCTGAAGTGAAAATAATTTTACCTCTGAACGCAAATATGAATATTCAATCGAATAACAGTTGAGAGGAAAAAGTACAAATTTCCAACCCATGTAGCTTTCCTGTTCGTCGTACGCTATCTAAAAGATGCAGCCAACTCTTGAGCTTGAATAGCTATTTTAAATCTGCTCTATGTGTTTCGCACCTTTTTTGACCATTTAGGTCAATTTGGGATTACAATGCTATTAATTACGAAAGTTTATAAATATTTCTTAATTCATACTCGTATACTACTCACAAGTAGTATGCTTATTCCACCGGTCAAAGTATAAATTAGTGCTAAAGATAACGTAGTGTAGCATTGGTCCACGTGGCGTGGGTGAGTGACAGTCAGATACACTGAAAACAGCCTGAGCAAGGGAACGAGAGGAGAAAGCATAGAAGTTGATATAGACCAAATATATTGAATTATTCTTATTGAGGAATCGGAGATCCCGCAGGTACGAGATCACCGCCACGGGATCATCCGTCAGCACCAAACGCGCGCAGTTGCGGACCTAGGTAAGCAGCGCACACCTGTAGCCAGTGCTCCAGGGTCTTCTCATCCTCTCCACAGTGGGTGAAAGGGGATTTGCTCCGGGCACAAAAATGGATCTATACGTCGTTAGCAGCCTCATGGACGGGAATGAGATTCTTGAATTCTCTCTTGATGAGCGCTCTAGCCGCCCTAAAAGGCACCCGGACAGGGTTCTGTGAACCATTATCGTTCCGCGGGTGTCTCTCATCCTCCTTGGCTTCCCTGTCAGTGTCAGAAATTCCACGATGACTAGGGATCCATTATAGGACAAGGGTACCCGCATCAAAGATGATCTAACTGCGCCCAATTCCTGGTTGCAGAGAGACGTCCCGCTGCTCAGCGCAGCCAAGGCAGACCGGCTGCCGGAGAAGATCAAATAGCGACCACCCCTAACCCTCGACCACCAACCAATTCATCGACCGATCGCATAGAGGAGGTTGCGTTAATTTATTTTTGAGAAAGCGAGAAAACTTACAAATTGTCATGAATTAAACATGTATTGGAGAAAGCTGCTCTTCCGTGTGATACTCCTATACAGTGCTTCTTTAGAGTTGTTGTAATACAACGTCTACTGCGTACTTCTATATCGTTGAATTTTTCTTCTCGTGAGTACTTTCACCTATTCATTCCAAACCGATATTATGTATATCTTTGCCACCACTCTCTACAAGATGGCCATTTCTGATAATCGTTTTGCTTGGTTTAAAAAGTGCCGTGTTATCTCCATAGGCTGAAAAGAAAATTATGTCATCAAATATAATTTTATCCTAAATTTGTTTACAATTTGCTAATTTGTCAAATTCTGTCTAGACAATTGTCTAAAAACGAACCTAAATTTTGGAAAGATTTTAGAAGAATCAATAATTTAGACAATGAAATCCTTTTAATATGTATGCATACATATCACTTCAAAATAATTGCATTAAAAACTATCGTCATACATTAGTTTTATTAATTTTATTGCTCCGGTATAGTAATATTTTAGCAAAGAAAGAAGCGTTTTTAAAAGTGAAGTTGCTTTGTAAAAGATGTAACGAAATTTTCCTTTATTTCCTGTTATCCGTCATGCAATCACTTTTACTTTTGTAAAATGGTACTCAGATTGTTAGATGTGTCATCGCACATCTAGGGATGCATGTATGGATGCATCTGCGTCACGCTTATGTTCCAAAGAGATTTTCTCATATTTTGAGGTTGGAGATCAACCGTGAGTTAGTTATCTATTTTGAGTTGCACAGTAATCTTTCAAACCATAATACAAATCTGGGAAATGTATGCGGAAATGGTTAGTATATTTTTATGAAGTATTTACGTTCTTAAACTGTCGATTCTCATAGTGTTTACATTTTGTATTTTCACATAATATTACACTACTCAGAGTAGTATAGCATGTAGCAATACTGGAGAAAAGAATATAACCGTTTCTTAAAGATAGGTAAAAATCAATTAGTACAGGTTCTTTTCTCAGAAATCTGGGATTTGTTTTACTTGAAATTTAGTATGAGCACAGACATTGAATCATCCTCGCATCTATATAGGCTCACACTCTGTCGCGATAACGGAATGAGGACGTATCGTTTACCGATAGGATTACATTTTGCAATTACTATGAATTGTTAGTAATAGTTGATCTGTGCCTAAAGCTATTCCAAAAATAGCATTGAAATAAAAAATCATCTATGGTAAATGTATTTATTCGCCATTTTATTTGGTTTCAACAATGATTAACACATGATTCAGCCCCTCGTGTTTTGCCATGTGATTGGATATTTAATAAGACATTTATTATTAATGGATAAAGATAAAAGCAATTATCAATTTATTAATATGCTTTTAAACGGATGATTTTACATTAAAATTGATGTGCATACATCTTGGTTAGTAAATAGAATATTCAGTTAGCAGCTAAAACAGACAGTCCTCCGCCAGTAGAAAAACCAGTACCGCAATACGTGTATCACATAAGTTAGTTGAAATAGTTAGGAAATAGGAAATTCGTCCTGAGCATTCCCAACAACCTACAACAAAATGATATATTCCAAAGGAAATGTGAACTAATAAATGAAGAGTAACAGTAAATTCAGAAGTTTTACACATTAAATGACAAAGAAAGGCAAAATTAAATAGATTGTATTATTTCTGTCTCCCTGACTGTCACTAAACCTGCTCTCCATAGCACCGCCAGAGTTGACAGATGATTGTTTTCAAAAGAAATTGATTTCACCTAGAGTTGTGTTACCTTAAGAAATTTCAAAGTCAACCTCATCTCCATATTCGCATTAAAAAAAAACCCAGAATTTCTTTCCATTTTCCGATTAACTAGCCATCTCTCTCCTTCTTTCTTTCATGTTTCATTGCAAAATATAACACCTATTAAACTGTTAAAACTTTTAGATGCTACACAATCTGCGAAATACATTTAGTTTATTCTCTAGCTAATCCTCACTGAAAACTTAGCTATGAACAAGTATATTGGTTTTCACTGTCAATAATTTTCACGTCTCCATATACCTGTCTCACTTACCCCCCACCCCCCTCCCGCAAAAAAGCAACCCGTAATGTGCGGCACTCTGGAAAATAATCCAAATTCTTACATCGATCTGGAAACAGTACGATTGTATATATGTCTAACGCGCTAAGATTCATCCGGCCAACTGGTGTCGATTCAAATGTGAAGTTGCGGAAAAAGAGACATTTCCCATCAGTTAACAGGGATGCAGCTAACTCAACACAGAGAGGCAGAGATGTTTTAGCGAGGCGAAATTTAATCCTAGAAAAGAAGTGAGGTTAGTTTTTCTTCTTACAAAATACAGGATCGCGAAGCGCAACACAATGAAGAACAGTTGAGGAAACGTTTGTAGCCTAAGAAATTCAAATACAAAAGATATATTATTGTACTGTACATATATGAACCATATCGTGAGTTAAAAGTCCTTGCTGGTAGATTTTTTAATTTCAAAATATCAATTAGTTCAAATAAGAAGTTAGTAGTATATGTATCGTGGTGCCCATAAGTTGCTGTATCCTATATGTTTTACAATGAAAAACAATTCATTTCCAATGCCATATAGTTAGTACGCGTATTTAATCAACGTGATAACACTCGTCTTATTTTCAAAGTGTTGTCCTTCACCATCAAGATACATTTGATTTTTTTTGATGGAGTGTCAGATTGTCCACCACGTCAACTGTTTTTGTTTTTTGTTGTTCAGGGCCACAAATTCTGCAATGATATTTTGCGTCAGCGCTGGTATTGTCCCGACATCATGACTGCAAAAGCGTTCATTGAGGATCTCCACATTGAATTCGATACTTCCTCTCCTGTCTACCCACATCGCAAAGGTGTCTTCTAGATAGTTGCAAACATTTCTTGCATAATGAGATGGTGCTCCATCTTGCATCCCGATTTCTTTGTCTGTATCAACTTGTGCTAAAATGAAGTCATGGAGCATGTCAAATTGTTTCTTGAAATAGACGATTCCGTCAAAGAAGTAATTCAACAGTAGCTTTATCGGTCCAAATTATCCCGTCTCTTGATGTCGATGTCATCATTCATTTCTTGCTGCAACCACTCGCAAAATTCAATGCGCCTATCAAAATCATCATGAATCATAGATTGAACTAAAAGAGGCAGCCAGATCTTCAATTGTAGGTCTGCCATTATTCTCTGTAAACTTGTACGTGGAACAACCAGCTACACACTTGCACGAACTTGAGGTGTTGTTGACGAATGAAATTTCTTAGCAAGAGCCGGCAATGATTGCCGTGATGGAAGTATGTGGCAAGAATACTCTTTTAAAAATGCTTCAGTTAAAGCTGTTTTGCTTTCTAGTATGTTTCTACCATTGTTCGTTCCACTGAGAAATTTCGTTTCACTGCAGAGTTGACTTCCGCGTCATAATCAGTGTAACAAGAAAATGGCATAGTTCATTTTGGTATCATATCTATGACTTTGATTAATGGAAAGTTTATGTTCGTAGCGTATTTATGACACTAATTAATGGAAATTTCGCATATTGGTATGCCAATATTAATTCTATTTAGGTAAAGCGACTGATGGGTGGACACTCCTTTATTTCAGATGGAATTCAGACGAGTATTGTCAACAGGAGAAAGTTCCAGCGCATTGCAGTGTCAAGAGTGGTTTTGTACGCATAAGCGCCAAATCGATCCATAGAAAGACGCGGACCAATCTAGGGCCCATTGAAACTCCCTGAACTCACAGCATGCTACTACATTCAAAAGTCTCTGTCGATATGAGCAGCACCTTTCAGAGTGACCTGATAGACCGAAGTAAAACTGGCATTGAATTATTCAGAGAATAAAAATGAGATGAGTTTTTAATCGCAATGAGTTCTTGCTCACGCGTGTACCGATTAGGCCAATAAAAATGAGTAAACTAAATATTTGTTTCTGATTTGTTTCTGCTCTGCAAGCAACAGATTTCTTCAAACTTTATTTTCTAAGAAGTGAAAAACAGAAGACAAAAAGCTTTGACAGCTGGCCAAGAAGGTGGTCTCCATGTTCAGCTCTACATATTGTTGTGAGGAAACGTTTTTTGTAATCAACTAAAATAGATTTTTCTGTGATCGTAGCACTGAACCGATGAAGACATATTTGGATGAGGATTTGACGCGAACCTTGCTAAGCGCATTTCTGATGTTACAGGTTTGCCTATACTGCAATACTCTTCCAAGTGGTTGTTGCTCTGCTTGCACCGTGCAACGCCTCTATCTGCAAGTGGAGGATTCGTCTTCGTTGACCCTCTCTTTTCAAATGAGCTTCCAACGAATCTCCGGACAACGAAAATGTTTGATAAATTTAGAAACTGCTTAAAACATAACTTTTTTGTATTTTCCCTCGTATGCCAATATTCTCTTTCCATCCGTCACCCTGAATGGAGTTCTACTGTATAGTACAGATTTGTGTGATTAAATGTAATAAAACTGCTTTTGCATATGTAATTTAAATTGTGGTCCTTCTCAAAACAGGTACACAAAATGTGGATTGAGGCCAGTACAATGTGTTCCGAAAGCCTGGCATACATCTTTAATTGATACTAGTTGCAGATCATTTGCTTTTTATCTACAAATTATTCCGTCGGTAATAAATGTATCCATTTTTTGTGGCACAAACACTATAGTAAAAACGCAGTCAGTCGTGTTAAATTTGGAAGTTGAGAGAATATAGTCGAGACGTGTTCATTGTTTTCTGATGGAAAGCACGCAGAAGGAATGGCGCAGAAGGGCGTGACCGACCATGCCACTAGCAATAGGATTTGAGGTCTCTTCTCTCTGTCTTCTTTCTCACTCCCTCTCTCTTTCTCTCTCTCTCCGATACACTTTGCTTGCCTTGCATTTGACAGCATGTGAAAATTCCAAGTTTTTCGGGATAGGGCACATATTGTGACGATGTAGCACCTTCTTTATCCCCTCTCCTCCACCTGACAGATTGTACGAACACCTCTCAAATTTCCTCCTTCTTGTCATCTCTCAGCGCTTATCGCATGGATTCAGCTGGCAGGCTCTGAAAGACACAGGCAGACAGAAAGTCTCGCTCCGATTTCCCACTATACAGTGAGCTCTTGGATTTATGCGCGGAAGGTGACAAGTACCTGGCTGGGATTTAAGAAGCTTGCATGTTTCACCAAAATGGCAACACAGTGATTTTTTTGCATTTTGTTACTAGCCGTATACTCTCTACTATGAAGTAATCATCTGCAAATTGGGAGGGCAAAAAGTAATTAAGTTCATAGGTAGAAAACGCAAATTGTTTGATGTTTTTCTCAATGCAGAGTTGAGCAAGTCTTGCTCGTAACACTTCAGAAAAGTTACCAATGATTATTGGCAAACGTTTGATCTACAATGTTCGTTAAAAATTGAGAATATTCAGTTTTATCCAGTATATTCGTTGATTCCAAATTTTTCCTAATCCATATACTGTATAGGCGGCTTTATCAGATTAATCAAATTAACAAATTGCGTTTAACTTTTAATACCGATAAACAGTAACCGAGAACATGTCCATCTGACAGGAAAAAGCTGAAGGAGTGTGTTCCTGGATTTTGAACGAAAAATTGATATAACACTGGGCATTATCACAGAATTAAATTCGAGAATCACTGGTCATAAGAAAAAGACTTCATCAAAAACTTGGATATTCAGGGAGACTAAATAAGGCATCCATTGATAAACAAAAAACAATATTGACTAATTTTGTAGGTGCTCTTTTACCGTCATTGAGGCTGTTATGATAACAGTCTGGCATGTTACACTGTCATGAAGTATTTAAACATATTTGAGATTATGATTAAGTGAGTTAAAAAATTCCTGCATAGTGTAACCCTCACCTCACTTGATAACTTTCTCTTGGGGACAACGTGAAACCACATGTGCCTCGACGCACCCAGTGTCCTGGGGTGCCCGAGAGTTGAAGCGAATGCACGACGCTATACGATACATCTGGGTTAGCCTTTGGAATGTGTGTGGTGTTCTGTGAATGTTGGGCCTTTTGGCTAAATTGAGACATCCCATCTGAGGCGCATATTACTGTATAGAAAGTTTGGGTATCGTTTGAGTGAGGGCTGGTGTCCATCTCTGTTGCATATTGTATTGTATGTTAAAAAGCAAGCTACGTGATTCCTAGGTTGTTGGGTAGGTCGCGTAACGCTAGAACACATCGTATGGTTGGTCTGTTTGCTGACAGAGAGAGAGAGAGAGCCAGCCAGCGCGACTTGATTCACTCACTTACTCACACACAGGCTGGTTAGCTGGCCTAAAGCTGTACACTCGGCCAAGCTGAGTTATTGATTTTCTCTCTCACTCTAGCATAATCTATCTCGCGTTGAACAAGCAAGACTACGGCGCTGCTCTAGAGGACACTGTCGGAGCTAGTGGTTGAACGTACGCCAAAAACACGCTGCACAGCAACTGATACTCAACTTGAGCGCTTTGTAATATATTCATAACAACACATGCACGCGTAGCTGCAGAGGACCACTTGTTGTATGTTAATCACACTGTTTCATCTGGGTGATATTAAACTGTTTAGCATCCCTTCTGAGACATTATCTATGCTCAAGTGTATCTGGCGGCACGGCTTCCAGAGAATCTCGGGTCGGTGGAATCGTATCTGAGGGGCATTCGGCTCCCCTGACGGGATCCCGCCTTACGACATCATCATCATCATAATCAACGACAACAGAGGAAAATGGAAATCTAACGTTTTCATAGAATCTTACATACTCTCCGGCATGATTATCCGATGCATTGTTATTCATTTTTTGTCAAATTGGACTAGTTTGTCTATAATAATCAATCATAATTATGTGCCTACCTCTACCTGTGTATAGATATGCGCATGGAAGTCATTTGTTGTTCGTTTTTCTTTTCAGCAAAAAATCATCGAGAAAAACTAACGTTTCCACAGTATTAAAATAAGCAGATAAGAGAGAAAGAGAGGGTAGCGAAAGGGAGGGTGGGGGCACAGGGGGAGGGACTGAGAGTAGTGATAGAAATAATAATCGATGGAAAGAAACATTGTTCTTTCTCTCTCTCCCTTCGTCTGTCCGTGGCTATCCTCCACTAGGCGCTACCGGTTTCTGTTCTGTTCTGTTCGTCGTTACTCAGCACACTGCGGCTGGATTGTCATCAAGGATTTCTTCTCTTGTCTTTTGCTTGTGCTCTTGTTGTAGTCATCGATGCCTCAGTCTGTTGTTGTTTTTAAATGCGTATCTCCGCAGATTTTCCAGGGCTAATACTCTCCTTCCCCCACACTCATAAACCAACAGTCATGCATCGCACATAGTATTCACATTTTTCTTTTCTCCATATACTGACATAAAATGGACACGCTCATTACAGTATACCTGTATCTCGCTATCTCTCACTCCTGTTCATAGTTTCTATGTTTTTTGTTTTTGTTTTTCTAGCGGCGTTGTTGGGTTTGAATCGATATGCAGCAAGATTTACACCCAAGAAATATCAGCAAATCTCTTAGCAACAATAGTTAGTAGATATTCCTAATCTTGGGACATGCAAACCTCGTCGAATAGAAGAATCTCGGAGTTTTCATAAAGCATACGTATAAGTTATTTGTAGCCTTAGCTCAAGGTGCATCTCGAGCTCAATTATATGATGGCATATCTTCAACGCCTGAACGATTTATATCTTTTCGCCTTTTCCAACCAATTCGCCAATATTTCACTACTATCGCGGTTTTAGTTTTTACCATTGTTCTACATATTGATCTATTTCAAAACACCTCTGTAATGTTCACATTCAAATTGTCTCTCTGACTTTATTGTGTACTATAGCTGAATACATCATTTCCAATAGCAGGACAAATACATTTGCCAAAAGGTGTAACTCGACTATATGGCTCTATCAGATTTTCTCGTTATTTTCCGGGATATTGGCATGGCGCTACAAATGGAAATTATAGAAGGAGTATAAATAAGTTTGTAAACTCTTCGTTAATTAATTATTCCATCCCATTCACCAATTTTGAAAATTTAAAACATGGTTGCGCCTAGATGATGAAGATGGAAGATGGAAGATGGCACCGAGTAATGACTGGAGGGAAATTCAAACAGATTGGTACTTAAGTAGGAAAGTAGTCCGGGTGCACCAAATAAGAAATGGACAGATAGCGATTGTGAGATCGTATCTACAGAGTATCGGGAAAGAGGCAATCTCTATTAACAAGATTGCGGTATAGAGTTTGAAGGCTTTCATCATCTATTCATCGATTGTCCTGTCTGGACGCTTCCACAAAGGTCTATCTTCGAGTTGGATATCAGGCCTGAAATGCTTGAAGAATTTTTACAGAATAAATATCTACTGTATATCAACCAACATTGTTGTTTTAATTTTTTACTTCTGTATCTCAATTTACTATAAAGATTTTATAATAATTTACCTCCTTGTGTTTATCCAGTGCATTTAGCTGTTATGATTATTAGGCCTACTGTTTTTTATAGTTTAATTGTAATTGCCTGATGATAACAAAATGAATGTGTCGAACATTCTCTTCAATAAATGTTTGATGTTTTGGTTGTTAATATTATAAAATGTCGTAATAACTATAGAAATAAATAAATTCATTCTCAAATGGTTCAGTAGTTACTGAAAACCAATTGAACGCAACTACGTAGTTTGACGCTCATAACAACACAACAAGACAGTGATAGCATTCCTGTGGTGCCATCAGGTGTCCCACAAGGTGCTATTCTCTCACCTGCAATCTTTTGCATGTAAATCGCTAATGTGAGAAACATGGAGAACAGCTTGTACAAATTTGAAAACGCCATCGCTCGATTTCAAATGGTGATTTCAGTTTTGAATATGACTGTCTCAAATCAATTAATCGTGTCCACGAGCAAGTAATATTGGGTATTGCTCTGTACTATTTTGATCTGCTCACACAAACGTGCCACCATAAAATAGACAGTATACAGTATTGTACCTGCTGCACGCCTTAAAATCAGTACATCCAAAGAGTAACTCATTAATCTTCAGCAGGGCACTTATTCATAATTTACTCAGCTATGGTTCTGCACACAGCAATGAATTAGTTTTCAAGATAAAAATTCTTCTCACTTGATTGCTGATGTGTCAGTCTAAAGCGTGTGTTGTTGTAGTTTGAGTCAAGTACAAAGAGAAATAAAGAATTTGATGAAAATTGAGGAAACAAATTTACCAAACCACCTTTCAATTGACCTACAAACAGGCAACACAAATAAAGTTAATATGCAGGCTGAGAAAAATATGTAAAATCTGAGAATGATCCCGGAAGATAAATTATTTTAATACGATGCCACAGCCTTGCTGCGGATACAGTTTTTGCTTGCTCGATTATATTTGAAGAGTAAAATATACCGCCATACAGGAATTCAAATTTCATTGGTTGATAGCACCAACTGACGGTCGAGAATTAGCAGAAGCAGCGCTATGGAGTTCAAGTATTTGCATTGTCAAAGCAATATTTTTAGGAACAAGATATTTTGTTTGCTAAGTCCTCAACTCATTGTTTGTGTTTCGTTTGTTAATTGTTTAGTGTTTCGGGAATTTATTTAATAAGCTTGATTTAACTGTCAATACCAGCACAATTGACTTATGATACAATGTTATAAATATATTTTTTATACGGTTATTTTTGTCTGCTTATGCATATGAATAAGAAATTAGTTTTTGTTATAAACTAAAATATGATAACCTGTAGAAAATACCAAATACATATAAGAGTGAACATGATTTCCCTTATTGTAAATGCAATTTATCATTGTAATAATAAGGCATGTTTCTCAAAATCTCTGGAATATCAACTGGGGAAAATCAGAAGAAAATTATTTAAGCAAGAAGTGGCACGTTTTTTCAATTCTAAAGGCAACTAACTAATAATGGGTAGAAGTGGACTCGCGATGAATTCCAGCAATCCCAGGAGCATACGGCATCTGGGGCATGAAGTTTCTCTGCTGCTTAAGATGTTTGTGTAGTTCTCGTCAGGTTGGTCCACGTAACAAGGCCGTTTTCGACTTTTTTTTACCGGTTATGATGTCAAACCTCTTCCGAAATGGTATGAAATCTGCTTCGAAAAATAAGGATTCTACTTCTGTGGTTATCATGGCTCGAGCTTCGTGATTCTGTAGGCATTTTAAGCGTTCAATCTTGCTATTGGCCATGATGCTGGAACAACTTTCTGCAGCATACTCGATGACCGATCTTACTTAGGCTAGATACACGCTACGTGACTACCCCAGGAGTTGGCTGATATAGTGTCCTAAGCTGTGCGAGTCTTTCATTTACTTCTTGTCGTAATTTTTTAAATGTGCGTTAAACATGAGAGACACATCTATACCTATAAAATACACGTGTGTATGTGTACACGGATCTGGCTGTCCGCCTTTCACGGCCGACCTGGCAGACCTACAGACTTGAAATTTTGGGTGTGGGTATGTTTTAATTGCTCGCTGAACATAGGCTATGTTTTGTTTTGATTTGTGGCCTTCAAAGGCCAGGAGAAGGCCGCAAAGGCCAGAGGGCAGCTATATCTAGCAAGTCATGATGCCTCGACCACGAAAGACAAATCTATCAAACGCTCTATAAAACACGAAAAAAAAAGCAGCAACATGAAGAGGAAACAGAAGTAGTAATGTACAGCCACGTTTCCGAACAATAGAACC
>JAUYWV010044340.1:0-16300 GCA_032274565.1 Nematoplana nigrocapitula
CCGCCCGAGCCAAGGGGGGGGGAGGACCTACTGCTTTAGTAGGTCCGGGGGCAACAACAACAACAACTGTAATGTTAATTGTTTTATTTATACCTAATGTTATGTTAAAACGCACTTTTTAATAAATAAATCTATACGCATAGACATTTTTAATTGGCTCCAGCTAGCGATTCATGTTTTATGAAAGGAGATGTAGTGTGTTGATGTGTGTTTGTTCAAGTTTAGAATTTCTGATTGCTAAAAAGAACAGACTAATAAGGAAATTTTATTTTGAAAAAATCATGTTTCCCTTTTTTGTGTTTTCCAAAACCTTTGCAGTTTCTCTTTCATTATCCCTCTTCTCAAAATGAAAATAACCTCTTGAAAGACTATATAAAATTATTATTTTTGATTGCTTTTGTAAAAATTAAAACACAATCGCACTAAAATTTGACACAAAGCTAGCTGGTCGTGACCGATTGTGTGTATATAGAAATAAAAAATAGTTGAAGATAGCTAAAGCTCTTCACAGAGAGACCACACCCGCTGCACTCTGTGCCACAGGACATGTAACAACACTATGTAGAACATGTAGCAGCTGCTAAATGATGAGTACACACAGCTTGAGCACAAATGTGACGTGGCACACAGAGCAAGCGGAGGAGCGATAGTATCTGAACTGGTTACGAGAAGGTGAATCCAGCCTCGTTGTAGACCTGGAAGATCTTCTCAATCGCGCTGATAAAGGCAGCCGTACGTAAATCCAGACCGAGGTTGTACTTTTCCGCAATCATCATGATATTCTAAAATAGACAACAAGCGCAGTCAACTTCTCGGAACTGCTAGGAAGGTTCCATGTCAAAATGTCGGAATTAAAAATGTCGAAATGAAAATCGTAAAATGAACAATAATAACATTTATTTAAAATGACAACATTGAACTTATTTCTGGGATAACCTTAAAAAGTCAATGGCAAGGAGATAAACGTGAATTCTATAAAAACATGTAAGTCCTCGTTGACGTATTTGTCGTGGAGTTTTCTTATGTTCGTTTGTATTTTTTATCTTCTTTGTTTTCCCGTCAATCCGCTTGTGTCACGTTTTCTGATTGTTGCCTAAGTCATAGCAACAATTTATACGATGACAAATGTGTATTTATACGATATTTTTGCATTTCACATAACTAACAATCTAATATTATTATTACACTATAGTTAAATCCGACATGTATGGCCTCCGACCGAAATATTTCAATCCTATATTTTAATTGTTCCGACATTTTAAAGAAAAACCGCTAGGAAATACCAATCAGCGAGGAGGACATTCTAAAAGATTTGAACTACACTTTTCTATGTGCCAAACTGAAAATTGAACTTCCGCTCCGTTATCATCATTATCAGTTATTTTACCAACTGGAATATCTTGATAGTTCTTGTCCAAGTTGTTTCTTGGTCTTCCTTGCTTCCGCTTACCATACAGTAGACGTACCCTTGGGGCATTGTATATGAGAACAAGATAGGGCCACTGTGTTGGGAGACATGCCCGAACCTTTTTTACTGCAGTCTGGCCAATTTGTCTCTATACACGTTCGTTTCAAATGCTTCTAATTTCCTTTCACTTGCAGTTGTTATGGTGCATGATTCTGACCCACCGTAGAAATCGAAATAGTTTTGAGAAGATGCACTTTTGATTTCACAGATATTTCACTGTGTTGCCATATTGTTTTCAGCTTTGAAGGGACACGTACTGTATACCAATTGCAGTTCTGTTATTTATCTCTGTTTCTGACCTTCCGTCTTCCGTGCTAATAGAACTCAGGCATTCGAAGTATGTAACCTTT
Source organism: Nematoplana nigrocapitula (assembly GCA_032274565.1). Taxonomy (NCBI): domain Eukaryota; kingdom Metazoa; phylum Platyhelminthes; order Proseriata; family Nematoplanidae; genus Nematoplana; species Nematoplana nigrocapitula. The sequence continues at coordinate 1,819 of JAUYWV010044340.1, forward strand.
TCCAACTTTGATTCATGTCTTCTTTTGACCTTTGTTTCGTATCTCAGGTTTGCCAATTGCCGGCCTCAGTTGATCTCTTCTGGGAATAAATTGAACAAGCATGACCTTGTCGCAAACCAACCAAAATGGCAAAGTTCTGTCTACCAGAACTGCACTGCTTGAATCTTCGTAAAGAGACACCATTACTGATACACGATTTTTGTCAACATTTTAATTGACGATGATCTTTCAGAGCGCATGTTGCCGGAAGTTACAATAAAATACTTACATCTTATTTAGTTGTATTGCCTGGTCTTATTCCCGGTCTGGAGGGCGCGTCAGCACTCCGATCCCCTTGAGGAACGACAGAGCTCGTTTGCTGTCTGCAAGGACAGCGAGGGAGGGGTTGTCATCAAAGACGAAGAGGCGAAGGGCAGAGTGAGAAGGGCAGGTAAGAAAGAGGTGGGGAGGTCCTCTGGGGCCTGTAGGCGAAGGGGCAGAGGGGGAGTAGCCCGTACGGAGCTGGGAAAGGGCAACGCTATCAGCGCGCGAGAGGTCGGGCGGTGGGCGAAAGTGGCCGTCGGGATGGCAGGCACGATGGATGGCTGTGTGGGGGTCAGACGCATGGCGTGTATCCGCAAGACCGGCGGCTCGGGCAATGTCTGCTTGTGCGGAAGACAAAAACACTGAGGTGGTCTGGGGGAGGGCGGAACCTCTCCGGGCCTCGGCGTCGACGTCTTCGTTGCAGCGGATACCGCAGTGGCCCGGAATCCACTGCAAATCCACACGATGGGATCTTCCCCGCTCGATCAGGAGGTGCCAGATTTTCCGGCAGGTGGGGTCTTTCAGGGCCGGGTTACCCCGGAGAGAGCCTCCTGATGAGCGACTGGGAATCTCAGAGGAGACGGACGCCGGGGTCTGGGAGGGCACTGGCGGCGTCAAGATTGCGCAGCCAGGCAATGGCCTGCCTGTTATCAGTACAGGTCGATTGCTCCACTCTAATCAAATCTACTGACGATTCGCATTCTATATCTACTATTCGAAAGATAAATAGAGCTAAAACATCTCGTATATTGAAAATATCATCGCACATTGAACCGTCCATTCAGGAAGTTAAATCCTTTATTGATTCTCTATTATGGGCCACGCATGTACATTTATTCTATTTGTGACCAGCGCGTTCTTGAGCCAATGGAAAATTCCTCTCCATTCTTTGTAGCACTTGGTGGTCTTCCAGACGAACAATTGCAGAAAACTGAAAACCATTGTCACAGGATGAACTGTGGACATCGAAATGTAGTATCTCTGTCTCTACCACTACGTGGCGCTAAATTGCTTTGTTGCGTTTAGTTTTTTAATTATATTTTTTAGATTTTCACTTTTTGTTTACAATATATTCCATCTCACAGCAGTATCAAAAACGAGAAAGGACTGGATTAGTCCAGAAGAGCAAAACTCCTAAATCTAGGCCCACCAAACGCGACGCGCCGCGGCGTATTTAGGGCAGAATGCGACGCGGCGAGAAGTTAGGACCTGTGCCCATCAAGCGCGATGGGATGCGACAATTAGTGTATATATTTTTCCAATCCTCATATACTACTACTGACTGCTAAGCATTTCAGTAGTATTTTCTTTAAAACGAAGTGTTGTTTGTCTTTCAACGCTTTTATTACTTCTGCTGAATCAGACTGGGCTAAACACTGTTCTAGTAAACTTTAGTGCAATATAGCGACCAAAGCCCTCACCTTTGCCGAACGGTCCATGGTGTATTCCAAGCCGGAGTGGACGATATCACGTTCGGAAGCACCCTACAATCATCATCAACGAGGATAAATTAATCGATATATATATCAATCGATAGCACGGTGACAAAAAATCTGGTACAGGACCTACAATGAAGTTTATAGACACCGGCAGAATGCTGAACAAAAGAGAATATTATAGTACGTAGATATTTAACATCAAGACTCTTACTACCAGAAGAATTAGGAGAAACATTTAAAGAAACAACAACGTTCGTGGAGAAATAGAAGAAAATAAACCGAACTGAGGTAGTCATAAGTAAATCAAAATAGACCAATCACGGTACGAGACTCCCCTCCTTTAGTTTCGGTTTCGTTTTGTTACAGAAAATCGGCTGTAAAGTTTTAATCATTGTATGAATTTCAAACATCCTACTACTACTGCATGCGTCTCATCTAGCGCAAATTCACGTGACGTGAATTACCTTTATCTACTTATAAAGTGGCGCGCTTTCATTGGTCAACCTACTTATCACGTCACGTGACGCTCTGACCAAGTAAACGTAGGTCGTTATTATGTGGCGAAGTTGTCTAAAGCCCTACTACTGTACTTGACCTGTTCTAAACGACTAGAACGCTCCATGCGCCAGAATTGTGGCCCATTCACAAAACGGACCTCTTTACGGTCAATTTAAGCTTAATCAGCCTCTGCATTAAAACTTTTTGATAATGCCCAATAGGTTTGTGTAAAACGTCGGACATTTTCAAAACCGTTGTTTATTTTAATAAAAAATGAGGTCTTTTAAATTTACTACGTATGTCTGTCTACTCACAGCAATGCGTCCTTTGAACTCATCGGATGGGGTGATCGGAATACTGCCCACGTCACCGAATTTTCGCTCCAACGATTTGCGCACGCTGTCTGAAAGGTGGAGATTGGAAATGCTGTATTGTACATGTGGTGGACCAACACCCAAATCATGGCCAACAGCCTGATATACATTATTATCTATCTGCTTAAACTTTCAGCTTCACACCTTTGACAACATAACTTTTCTCCACTTTGGCAATCGTTTCATTTAATCGATTCTTTGCACTCAAAGATTCAAATAGAATTGAAGAGAATCTGTCCACGATTATTGCTTCTCCGTCTCTGTTCTTCTTTTCCTCTTATTCCCGCTGCTCCTGCATTTATGATGACTCCTTTTCATGCATTAGTGAAGGAGAAAGGCTGGTCAGCCCATCGACAGCCAGATCCCCAATACTTCACCTGGTGAACTTCTCCTTCCCCGTTCTACCCGTTGCGAACTTTCTCACCTTCTTCTCTCTTGTCCCTCCTCTTCAGGACTCCGTCTTGCCATCTTTGGTGAGACGGCGAGCCTTCTCGACCTATGGAGGCGACCAAGGGGAATTGTCCGGTTGCTGGGTCTCGGCGGCCCCGCGCCGTCCCCCCCCCCCATCTTCCGGAAGGGGCCGAGTAACAAACAAACAATGTACGCAAACTAAAACCGGTGCCTCCTCCGCTGCCAATGCCTCAATCTCTTTCTCCGCCCCCTCTTCCTTCATACATCCCTTTCTCCTTTCCTCATGGCGGTTTTCTCTTTACAACAAACTTCTCGACTGCCAGATTCCCAAAGCTTCTTCTGATGAGCTTCTCCTTCCCCGTTCTTCCCGTTGCAAGCTTTCGCGCCTTCGTTGCAACGGGCACTCTACCCTTCTTGCATCTTTAATCTCCAACGGACTTTTCGCATCTTCTCCTCTCCAGTCCCTCATCTATTCAGCCCTCCACCTCGCCGTCTTTGGTTAGTCGATGAGCCTCCTTGACCTGTGGAGACGCCCGTGGGGTGTTGCCCGGTTTCTGGGCCTCGACGGCCCCGCGCTGCCCACCCCCATACTTCGGAAGGGGCCGTAGAATAATAATTCAACCGCCAACAATGTACGACAACAAAAATAATGACGTCGTGGCTATTCAAGGATACCAAATGCTGTATCCTTGATAAAGAAATAGGCATTATTTTAAATGATATTTTGCAGGTGAACTTTTTAGGACGTCGTGCACAATGAGAAGTGGTCGTTAATTCCTGCAGAGTCTGGCCCTCAGTTGGCCACTTCTCAGTGATCCTTGGGCGCTATCATTGAGATGCGGTGCAAAGAGCCTAGAACGAAACGGACTGCACCTGGCCAGAAGGTGTTGGTAGCGCGCAAATATCTAGTTGGGGGCTGCGGTAAGGTTAAACAGTCTGATTCCTGCAGGTAACAGAAATAATTTGGGTTTTCAATCAGACTGCCCTTCCAGAACGGGGAACAACCACCATTACCACCACCAGAAAAACAGCAACATCTGAGGATGCACAAGAAACTCTCTATGGCGAATATCAGATAGAGAGAAAAGGAGGCTAAAGGGAACAAAAGAATGGCGAGAAGCGGTAAAAATGCAGCGCAAAGATATACGGGAAAGACACACGGAGAGAAGAAATGCACACAGTAAGTGAAAAACTGTGTATATAGATCTTGAGGAAATACACACTGAAAAGGAAAAGGAAAATGGTTGGAAACTTGAATAAGACAAAGATCAAGAAGGGGTGAGAAATGGAGGAGTAACGTGAGTGATTCATGACGGAGAAAATAATGGAAGTGATAAGAAAATCGACGGGGAACTGGAAGTGGCTAAGGCAGTGAAAGAAAGGCAGCCAAGCCACACATATGGACAAATAGCAAAGCAATAGTAACAGCCTTGAAGACAAGAAAGGTCGCCGACAGCAGTGGTTTAAAGAAGCTGAGAAAGGAAATTGATGAAGCAGAAGAGTGAAGTGAAGTTGTGTTGTGTTGGATTCCCAGCCTCATTGTCACCCAGGGAAATGCGGTATAGATAACTATAGCGTCCAGCTGTTCCTATGGAGACGAACTCCGACGACGGTGGGAAGAAGAAGGTAACGAAGTAAGAAGATATGTGAATATTCGAGTAGTGCAATACCTGTTTAACGAGGAAGCTACGTTGAAGTTTCTCAGGAGGGGCTAGGAAGCAATGGTTCCGGGCCTTACTGAGACGACAACATCAACATCTTAGATTGAAAACACAAAAAGACAGTAAGCAGGTAAAATTTAAGAGAATCTTGTTCAATCGACAGGTAGAAACTCTCCAACCAAAAATATCTTCGGCCTACCAAGCAGGAGGTAATTTGAATCTCGTTCGTATTTGAAGGTCAGACGACCGTAGCTGACATGGTTGAGGTTCTTGAGCCATTCGAAGTAGGATACGGTCACACCACCGGCGTTCAAATAGAGGTCGGGGATGACTAGGATATTGCGATCGATTAAAATCTAGTCGTGAAAGAGATCATAATAATAATTAATACAGCATTACTTCAAAAATATGATATAAAGAAATATACTGTTTATACTACTAACGTATTAAAATAGTAGGGTGATCAGTAGATAGTAACAATTTATGATTTTTTTGGTTCTCATAATCTGCAAAAATGACAAAATTTATTTCCCTTCTTGTGGTTAGTCAGTATAAGTGTATAACTAGTAACTTTCAATACAATTTAGGTCAATTTCTAAATAGATACATTATTTCTATAATTATTTTTACCATATCTGTAAATTTATAAGTTTAGATGATGTTACTAGCTTAATTACTAATGCCCCCTCAAAGAATCCATAGAGCTTTTAACAACAAGGTTTTTCAGCAGATTAATTTGAAAACACTGCTATCTCGTGGTATTTTCATCTCTTCTACACAGTTTTGTACAAAATCTACTGAATTCTGGTATTATTTTGAATTTGAAATCATTTTTACTTTTATTTCTTTTGTAAGCTAAAAATAATTAAAAAGGGTTGCACTTCAAATCGATGACTCCTGAAAACGCCAGAAGTTGGCGCCCATACCTTCTCCGCTTCAGGCGTCGTGGGTCCGTTGGCACCCTCCCCGATGACCTTGGCCTTAACCAGGTGGGCGTTGCTCTTGTTCAGCTGTTTCTCGCTAGCGGCCGGGATGAGAATATCGCATTCTTTGAAGAGCAGAGAATCCTGGGTGTAGGCCTGGGCATTGGGGAAGCCGTTGATTGTGCCAGTCTCCTACAAAACAGGAGGTTATGCTGGCGTAGACAAATTGATGCTGTGACCAACACCACACCAAAGCTATTATGCGTGCGCTAAGAAAATATTTTTAGAAATAACTGAGGTATGGATGCGCACTCAGGATAACTTAGTACAAAAAATAAAGAGAAATATCAGGAAAATATGGAACATTGTAAAATTTATAGTGAACACTTTCGCTATGTAGCATAAAAAACAATAAATCACAGACAAATTGGCAATTATTTGAAATCGGAAAGAAAGTAAAAAGCACTTTTGTTATCTAAAGAAGTATTGAGAGAAGGGTAGCAGTCCTTGTTGTGAATCGCCTGCTGAATTTCCAGGTCGAAGTTGTCAGGGGGTGAGCTGGGGTTAAGCAAACCCTGACTACTTTCTCTTGAATTTTGTCGCGAATTACAATTACTATCTCAGCTTTAGAATTTCAATACAATTCCATTTGCCAAGTCTGCCTGAATATTCATCATCATCATTATTATTTAGTGAAGGAGAGAGAAGTACTGACGATAAAGGCTGAAAAAAAGCTCCCCCTATTGATAGAGTAAAATCAGTGAGCTCACTGACTAGTAAACTATTGGAGGTGAACAGTGGAAAGAACACAGGAAGGAGGGCCTCTTCAAGACTGGGAGTGATGCTGGAATGCAAGCAAAAAGAAGAGGCGGCGGATATCAGATCAAGTGATGAAAACGGACCCAATAAAGTTTGTGGAAAGAAAGTGATTATTATGGAATCGTGAGCTTCTGTAAAGAGAGGAGTCACTGCAATCTTGAGAGATGTTGTTAGCTTTTCTCTTTCAGCAATAGCAATTTCGGAGAGTCTGCCAATACAACGGCAATCGATATCCCAACATGGAACTGTGCTCACAGACGAGGAGGAGGTCTGTGCAATGCAACACGTGTGATACTGATTTACCTAGTAAAAAGTGGGCACCCCTGCGAATAGCAATGGATCTCGTTAGAGGCATTGTTTGTTCGGAGGCGCCTGAGGTAGAGAAAATATTACCAACAGAACTAGTGGGCCTATCTTTACTGCTCGTATCTTATTGGTTCTCCTTTGGGGATTTTCGCTTGGGATTCACTGCTAGTCCTAAAATTACAGTGGCTGCTAGTAGTAAGTATGACAGTTTGTGAATTTAGCAACTGCTAAATAGCTGCTCCTAAAGATTGAACCAAGGACCGGTTTAGTTTAAGTGTGTTAACCCGTTTGATGTTGAAATACTTGATTATGAACTATTGGAGAATAAAGTCGTCGGTATACTCAGGTCAAATGCATCTCATTCTATTAATTAATTATCCTTGCGGAGAGAGAGAGAGCGAGAGCGAGAGAGAGAGAGAGAGAGAGCGTAGTTCGCTCACCTAATAGCACACATCTTCCACCAATTGTGCTGCTATCTCCCCCCCCCCACTCGATGGTGTCCTGAATCTAAGCTCCACACACACACTCGACCTTTCACTCAGAAACTGTTTCTTGTCTTTTCCCCCGAAGGTATCGACTCAACAAGTTCAATGTACATCACCTCCTCCGGTTGTATTGAGCGGTTCTACCTCACCACTGACGCCTAGAGAAGTGTGTCTGCTTAGTGATATTGGGTGAATGTTGTGTACATTGATGAAAAACACGGCGCTACCGTTGTGTCTGTCCGGTATGAGCAATAACATGCACGCACTATAAGGTGCAAAAAACTTTGTATTTGGTTCAGCAAATCTGACAGGTAATCAATTGCTTTGTTTACGTACACCAGTTCGCACTGGATGCATTACGACAAGGCAAGTGGCAACCCAGTCAAAACACTTTGCGATCAAGTTGGCTATCGATGCTTTTCGAAATTAGCGCTATGACTGGTGGTGGTAAATAAGCAGAGAGGGAAGTTTTGCAATTCAATGGATTTAAACAGCCAGGGGGGATTTTTGTGCATCCACCAAACAATTAAGTATATTCCCTTCAAAATAGAGCGTCTCCACAGACACAATAACATCCTAAGAGGGCAGTAAACCAGTAGAAATTCTGGGAAATGATCCAAGAGTCAGTGAATTTAATATCCAAAAAACGCACTACAATTTTACAATTTTAGTACCCGGGAATGTATGGGGAGAAACACAGAATTTTTTAAATTTTTGTGTAATGAAGAATGGTCAGTGAGTAATCGAATAGTGATTAGCCGTCGCAATAAAAATCCATCGACTCTCTCTCTCTCTCTTTCTCTCACTCTCTCTCACTGTCTCTATCTCTCTCTCTCTCTCTATCTCTCTCTCTCTTTCTTTCTCTCACTCTCTCTCACTGTCTCTCTGTCTCACTCTCTCTCTCTCTCTCTCTCTCTCTCTCTCTCACTCTCTCTCACTGTCTCTCTGTCTCTCTGTCTCTCTCTCTCTCTCTATCTCTCTATCTCTCTCTCTCTATCTCTCTCTCTCTCTCTCTATCTCTCTCTCTCACACACACACACACACACACACACACACACACACACACACAACACACATGGTTTTCTCTAAACACCTCTTGCATGATCTCTGTTAGCTAGCCCAGTGACCCTGCTGACGCCAGAATGTTTCGCGAAAGGATGTGCATAGCTCCATGAGAGACTAGCATATGTTTCAAGGGTTTGGCGATGTTGATATCAGAGGAAATCGTTCCCTTTATTTGGTGTTTTCTACGGTATTGCCTACAATGTCAACATACGTGTGTAGTAATAAAAATAATAATAAAAAATTTTTTATTGTAAAAATACAATGGGAAGCCTGAGGCTGCAAGAGCAGATCGAGCTGTAGTAAGAGTTTACCTAGCCCTAGGCCACCCGTCTCGCCGCATCCCGTGATGGTTTCCCACCCAATCAGAGCGCGACTGTGCAAGAGAAGCCAAGCCAATTGGATCAAAACCGTCAATCACTAAGTCTCTCTTTTTAAGCAGCACACCCTTGACTCGGTTTTCTTCTGAGTCGTCCTCATCATCAATTCTCTCATTAAAATCGACAATCAAATCAACTCTGGTTTTCTGTATTCTATATCCTTTTCATCAGCAGTCTCATAACTCCAGTCTGCGTTTCATGCCCTTCTGGAACACCAGCGACGCTCCAAGACGCTTGCTGTCAGAATCGCTTGGCCAGGCAAGGAGGTACAATTTTGTGCGTGTTTGTTACTCACCAGGAGATGGTCCTCCAATTCTCTGGGATCAATTCCGTCTGGATTGTAGATCTGCCCGTTGTATTCGATCACTCCGATGCACCGAGCTCCCGCCCGATGGAGATAACGCATGCAATGGAGACCCACGTTGCCAAATCCCTAGGAAGACAAAACTACAACAGATGGAGATTGATAAAATGCATAATGCCGTATGGATATGAGCCAGTACTACAAAACGAAAGCCTACCGGATAGTAGAAATGCAACACGTCTAACTTCACTTCCCGTACCATGCTGTTGAGCATAAAAGCGAGAGAGGTCACGCACGAAAAGGGCAAGAGCACAGAAGACCATCAATAAATCCAACAAGAAAGAATAATCATTTCAAATCAGGTTAGGAGTGGACAAGAGATATAGGCTTTTGCGTCAACGCTACCCTCACCACCTTCTCTCCTTGTCCCGTTAGATCACGGACGATCTCTGGCGACATCCATGATCATTCTACTGACTTTATCTCATCCAATCACCTGTTTCTTGGTCTTCCTCGTCTTCTTTGACCATTGGAGAGACCCAGCATCACGACCTAACCCGTTAGCTCTCAAAACATGCGCAAAATAGGACAGTTTCTGTTTTAAAATCATTGATAATTGTACGTAGTAGCGTTGTGCCAATAATAAGTTGACAAAAAAAATAAAAACGTTGATAAGAGTAGGGTGACTGCAGTTGCAACTATTGATATTGATTAAGTATACCTGAACGATGAAAGTTTTGCCCTGGAATCCCGGACTAATACCGAGCTGATTGCAGAAGTGCGGATCATTGATGAAATTGTCGATCCCGTGGAAGACTCCCTGGAACAGACATTTGGTAAATATAGCAAACAACAAAGGTAGACTATAAATAAACACATTTCATTCAAATTATTGTAATCAATTTCTGGCAATTGAAAACCTCTGTGGAGGCGAGCTACTAGTTTCACTAGTAGAAAGACCCTGGCCGAGAGTCTTCAGAGATAGCCAAGATTTAATACGAGAGGCCGCCTAGTGACAGGGGCCTCCCGACAGACTGGCTAAACCTGGCAGAAAATATGGAAATCTCTCCTATTTGTGGCAGGACAACGGAGACAAAAGGTCGACGAAAGGCCAACATTGGAAGCAAAAGGACAAGATTAGAAGCAAGAGGACAAAATTTGGAAATGAGTGGGAAAGATTGCAGACGAGAGGCCAAGATTGGAAACGAGAGAACAAGGTTTGGAAACGAGTGGTAAAGATTGGAGACAAGAGGCCAAGATTGGAAACGAGAGGCCAAGATTGGAGACAAGAGGCCAAGATTAGAAACGAGAGGCCAAGACTGGAAACGATTGGGAAAGATTGGAAACGAGAGGCCAAAACTGGAAACGAGTGGGAAAGATTGGAGACAAGAGGCCAAGTCTGGAAACGAGTGGGAAAGATTGGAGACAAGAGGCCAAGATTGGATATGAGTGGAAAAGATTGCAGACGTGAGGCCAAGATTGGAAACAAAAGGCCAAGATTGGAAACGAATGGGGAAGATTGGGAATGAGTGGAAAAGATTGGATACAAGAGGCCAATATTGGAAATAAGTGGGAAAGATTGCAGACGAGATGCCAAGATTGGAAACAAGAGGCCAAGATTGGAGACAAGTGGCCAAGATTGGAAATGAATGGGAAACATTGGAAACAAAAGGCCAAGATTGAAAATGAGTGGGAAAGATTGCAGACGAGAGACCAAGATTGGAAACGAGAGGCCAAGATTGGAAACAAGAGACCAAGATTGGAAACGAGTGGGAAAGATTGGAGACAAGAGGCCAAGATTGGAAACGAGAGGCCAAGATTGGAAACGAGAGGCCAAGACTGGAAACGAGTGGGAAAGATTGGAAACAAGAGGCCAAGATTGGAAACGAGTGGGAAAGATTGGAAACAAAAGGCCAAGACTGGAAACGAGTGGGAAAGATTGGAAACGAGAGGCCAAGATTGGAAACAAGAGGCCAAGATTGGAAATGAGTGGGAAAGATTGCAGACGAGAGGCCAAGATTGGAAACAAGAGGCCAAGACTGGAAACAAGTGGGAAAGATTGGAAACAAGTGGGAAAGATTGGAAACAAGGGGGAAAGATTGGAGAAAAGAGGCCAAGATTGGAAATGAGTGGGAAAGATTGCAGACGAGAGGCCAGGATTGGAAACAAAACGCCAAGATTGGAAACGAGTGGGAAAGATTGGAAACAAGAGGCCAAGATTGGAAATGAGTGGGAAAGATTGGAGATAAGAGGCCAAGATTGGAAATGAGTGTGAAAGATTGGAGACCAGAGGGCAATATTGGAAACGAGAGGCCATTATCGGGCAACTGAGCAGCCGCTGATGATCAACAAGTTCAAGAGCTGGAAATCAGCAGTGCGAAGACCAACCCGGCCTAATTGTGCAGTAAATAGATAGAAACACGATCCACCCATTCACGCAGACAAGGAACACTAGCTAATGGACATGCGGGACAGATAGGGAAGTTGTGTGGTGGCCCAAATACGAACAGGGCACCACTATTCGGTAATCGACTGACGGAGCAGCATCCATTGGACGACCCCGACATCAAGGACGGACCACGAAGCTCGGTCTAGCGCCCAGGCCAACCAGTGTAGTGTGCAGACAAAATAGGAAGAGATAAGAACTCCCTTGTGAGCGTTCCCCTCAATGAGCTTATTACCAGGGGGACTGAAGAGTCCGGAAACCCACTGGAGAAGGGCAAATATAGGGAGCAGTAAGAAATAAGGGAAAACTAAATAGAGGGGAGAGGCTGAGTATGCAGAAGAGTGAGTAACTCTACATGGAAGCTGGAGATGTGGGGTTCTCGGTTAGACAAGATTTTACTATTTTTAATTAAACATATCTAGAAATCTGATTTGTTTTACCATATATGAAACCGACTCACAAAATTCCTTGACATCAGCGATTTCATAATAAAAAGTCTTTTTATAAATGCGACGAATTCGAAACACATTACTATAGAAGAGATCTCAAGTGAGAACGAGTGCAGTCTGATCAATCGATGACCCGTAGAAAGCGAATGACAAAAGAGATGTCATTCCTAAAATCTGACGAACAAAGGAATTCAGAAGACATTATTATTTATTCCTATCTGTTGTCATATGTGCCGAGTCAATGTTTCCTTAGGCAAATAGTCATACACAAAAACTGGTAGATTCAACGCCAAGCTACTTACTCTACCGGTTGCCGAGACTCTTCCATGGATACCGCCTTGGGTAATGGGTTTACCGGTGACGCAGCCATTCGCATTGATATCGTAGTGACCTGAAGTCAGTCAGACGAAACCACAACCCAAATTAGGAACAGAAACACTGGAAACAAGAATCCCACTTTACCTATTGTAATAGCTTAAAACGTATCTATTTTACAATGCATGACGTGAACGTTTAGACTGTTTGACAAAAATCGATTTATCCAGAGATTCACCTTTCCTACTACTTAAATGTCGATATAAAACACGACTAGTATGTTCTGAAAGTGGGGAAGAATGTGTCGGAAGTATTTTTAAAAGTATGCTGAATAATAGTTTGAAAACAATTCAGAAAAATATATCAAAGAATTGTAGTAAAATGTGTGGGAAAATGTCCAAATACGGACAGCAAAAAATAAGTACGAAGCTTCGAGCAAACATGCACTGGCAACCGGACAAGAAAGTAATAACAAGAACAAAAACATTAAAGCAATTAGGAAACCACTTTTAGAAAAAATGAAGCACCATTTGAAAGATGGGCTCTGTACTGTCCTCTCCACCACCCCAATGTATCTCTAACTAACGGTGCTTCCTTTTTTCCTAACAGTATTTTCCCAATAGTTTTAATGTTATTACTTTCTTGTATTAGTTTCGCTAATGCCGAGATTCTTTACATGTCAACTATGTCGCAAATATTGTCTGAAAAACGAATGCTTTCATTAGGTATTGAAAACTTCAAACAAAGTATACCGATTAGGTTGCTTTGAAGATTTTTCTACTAATCTTCTTCCCCTTATGGTTTTCTTAAACATTTGAATAAAAAATGTTTTCAGAACTGACTAACATGGTTGAACTGTTGAGAATAGTGCGTATAATGAGACAAAGCCTTCTGATTAACAACTTGAAAATAAACTCTGCGAGTTGGTGCATGGAGAAGGAAAGATGCGAAGATTGCACACTGGTGACATTCGGAATGTAGAGAAGTTCAACTGTTTCTAGGATCATTATACAGTACATCACACCAGAAGAAACACGACATAATGATTTGACTGGAGATAACAAGGATTACCACAATCAAGCTGGCAGAAGTGTAGAAGTCGATCTGAGCTTTGGTGAAAGTTTTGACGTTAAGGAATTAAGAAGAAATATGCTCGAAATCATCGAGAATGCTGACATAAAGAAGACTATTTGGAGTACGTCGTCAATATATTTGTTTGATTTATCGCTTTTTCGAGTTCATGATTTTTTAATATCACTTTTGTAATAGAATATATTACGTTCTATCGTCGAGTACTTCTCCAGAACATGGCACACTTCTTTCTGTTTATGTACAGTATATGAAAAACGACGACCTGGAATTTGTTTACTGTGGATCTAAGTAACCCCGCAACAGAGCGGATAGTTTGAACTTCAGAACTACCTGAGAGAGAGAGAGAGAGAGAGAGCGGCAGTACTATAGTGTTACTATCTATCATGCTATTCCAGAGCCGCATAGAATGCGTCCTTCAACTCCTCTCCTTGACTAAACTCGCAAAGCCGACCAGAAAAACTCCTCAAATACTGTTTATTGAAATGTATCAACGAGCAGTGTACGAGCGCACACTCGACCGCGTTAACATATACAGCACAAACACACCAACATACATACACAACACACAGCCAGTCGTGAGGAGATAAGACAGACCACTCCTCTGCAATATTCGAGTGCTCTGGCGATGGAAATTTCTGTGCTCTGTGCAGGGTGCACGTACTTGTTGTAGAGTAGAGTAGACTGTTCCACAAACCCGACATGACCACCAGGTCGTTGCTTGAGATCAGATTAGAAGTCTCACAATGTATCCACGATTGCTGAATTACGCAAAAATCGAGCCAGTGTATTTGCATAGATTTGTATATATATATATGTATTAAAGACGATACTGATGCTGCATTTACTTGAAATGTTTTCTCAAAAGTGTAGTGTGTCCATTTGACCAAAAATGATTTTTATGCATAGATCAGCACAATAATTGGGAAAAAAGACCGAAAACTCCAATAATGCGTTCTCGAGTCTCCGTTCATTCCTTCCTCCTGACAGACTCTCTCATACAGATGCGAGGATGATCCAGTGCCTACCTGATTTCTGGTTAAAACAAATCTCAAATTCCTTAAAAATCGACTGTAAACATATTGTTAGCCGGCTTCCGACCGCAAGAAGGGCTAACAAGAGAGAGAAGAATGAAGAGGCCAACCCGACTTAAGCAAAGATAAAAAGGTGTAGTCGCAACAAACAAATCTTTATTAACAGCTATCACAGCCACCTAGG
>JAUYWV010044451.1:0-34324 GCA_032274565.1 Nematoplana nigrocapitula
CACACACACACACACACACACACTCTCTCTCTCTCTCTCTCTCTCTCTCTCTCTCGCGCGCGCTCTCTCTCTCTCTCTCTCTCTCTCTACCTATCTATCTATCTCTGTTCACACACACTCTCTCTTTCTCTCCCTCGACTCTCTCTCTCTCTTTCTCTCCCTCTACTCTCTCTCTCTCCTATCTCACTCGCCAACTCCCTCTACTCCCTCTCTCTGGCCTGGCTGTCTGTCTGTATGTATGTCTGCTTTCTTCTCTCTTTCAGACTATGAACTATCTTTGATGCTCTCGTTCTCATAAACACTTTCCCTCTTCTCTCCTCTCGCCCGATTCTTTCGAATCTTCGCCTATATACACCTTAACCCTCTCATCTTTAATTCTCAGTGTTTGGTTGCACAATGGTTAGTTCGCGTTGGTCGAATGATTGATCCCTTCTTCCTGGCGATAGAGCCTTCCCCCTCCCTGGTTTAACTGAATCACCAACAAGCCTTCTACAAACCCTTCTATCTGCATCGCATTCTTCACTGTTCAGCTCCTCGCTGTCCGTTCTTTGCACCCTCGCCCTCTGATAATATCCGGTCAGGGTCGCTGGGTGCTAAGGGGTTTTCGTCTTCCATTACCACTTACACAACACACGTGTCTGACCAAATGTCGATTTAGTAATTTCCTGGCTTAGATAAAATTGAAGTAAATGTCTGCATCCTTCTAGTAGAAATGCCCCCTTCGGCTTGGAGCAAGCAGGGATTTGTGACCTGCAGAGAAAAGGCTGACACTTTTTGGCGTGGTGTAACCGGGTCTACCTTTAAAACACTGGGCAATTTATTATGCAACGCTAATTACGAACTTTTGAAGTGTACCAATTCTAGACTGCAAGGGGACTTCGTGAATCGGTCTTCATTGGAGATATTGACCTTCTGCATTTATGCTTTGTTGTAATTTATCTCCCCACTCCCGTATATCCAAGAAGCTCTAGTGTATTTAATCCAAAGCGCGGTCAATTTAGACGCTACAGGCGAGGTTGTTTGGCACTGTTTCCGTCTCTTCCAACTGGTACGACATTTCTCTGTGTGGCCATCGTATAGTACTCTGCGATATCCTACTCCGTCAAACACTGAACGAAGTGTTGACATGGTGTGGTTTCACTAAAGAGTTCCCAATTGCTGGAATCCTCTTCGGCCGAAGTTTTTCCTCGCTGCCCCGAGCTCCATTCTCTCCCTCTCCTTTCGTGTTTCTACTCGAAGGTTTTTTGTCTCTTCACCTACAGTATGTACATACTCTATCTCACCACACCCAACTTTCAGATCGTGCAGTCGCCAAAATTCAGACGGTAGTAGAAAGCACGCCACCCTCTGGTAAGTAACTGTGCAACATTTCTCCCAGACTCATTGCCTTCTTCAGTTCTCCATCCTTGCTGGTCGTCTGTTATTTGTCTTTGTGTTTGTCCAGTGAGAGTGATGAAATTTGGTCCTCGAAGAAGAAGGGTCCGACTGCAGCAGTGCAGACGAGTGCCGGATGGCGCGATGTGACAGTCACGCTAAATTCGGGGGCCGATTTTAAGGTACTACTGCGAGGAGTTCTGGCTGCTGCGTGTTGGATAAACTTTCAAGTGTGGGAGGATGGAGGTTGGGGTTGATTGAAGGGATTTGCGAGTTCCTTTTGTAAGCTCTGTTGTTGGTTATGTGAGCTAGCATCCCTTTTTTCTAGCGATGTTTTGACAGCACACTCTCCCCAGATGCTCTTCTATGTATTCTTCTTTTTCATCTTTGCTTTTCAAGACGAAAACGGAGGACTGGAGCCGCCTTCTCGTGTCGGGGTGTCCTGCTCCGGCGTTCCCTGGGTTTCTTTATCTCGCTTTTCTGTTTCCTTTTCTTTCCTGATTTTCTCTTTTTCCTCTCCATTTTTTTTCTCCTTTTTCTCTCCTTTTTGATTTTTTCTCTCCTTTTCTCGTCTCTTTCTCTCTGTCTGTCTTTTTGCTTTTGGTTCTTCTCTATCTGTTTTCTCTCTTTTCCTCGGAAGGTCGGGACTCTGACGCGTCCCCTTGACCGGGATTCTCAGCAATAACTATGCCCAAGTTAGATGTATCTGCCGACACGGCCTCTCAGTGTACTCGTATCTGAGGGAGCTCCGGCTCCCCTGACGTGAACAAAATAGCACCGGGTAGCTGAAAATCTGTTGCTGGTGTTGTGACTATGCTCTGTCTTCCTCTCCCTGCGCCTTCTTCTTCGTGGAACCTGAACTAGAGTGTGTACGCTTCCTGTGGTCTCTCGACAGACTGGAGTAACCTCCAGCAGTCGTTTTCGGACAGTGGACCGCCTCCCCAACTCATAACGTTCCATCTGGTATATGGATACAGTCCTGGTTCAGATTCCTTAGGGATTGATTCTCTTCTCAAATTTGTAATCAAATATATCCGCTGGTGGTCGGTAGCTAGCGCCGGTGTTTAATAAGAATTCCGCTTTTTGAAAATCAAAGTTTCGAATCTGATTGGAAGTTTTCCCCATGCCCGTGCCCTCGGAGAGCTCACAATGAAAAGCTACACAATCATTAGACTCTGTTGCGTGTGTTTGCTTGATTCAGTTCGTGTCAGCAGGAGTCGTCACAGCAGTCCAGCGGGTCGTCGTACAAATTCTCCTGGTAATTATTGCCCTCGCTCGCTGTGCATTATGTCCTCTCTGTCTGCGATATGCCTTGTCTGAATGCCTCCTCTGTGCTCTCCGTCTCTAGTCAGGGCAATGTTCTCTGGCGTTCTTCTTCGTTGTCGGGCCCCCGTGGGCGGCGAATTGGAATCGGCGGGCAATCGTGGCGAACGGCTTCCATTTCTCTGGAAAATTCGCCGAATGATTATAAGGTGGTCCAGCGGTTGATTTCCTTACTTGCGTTGCGGAGGGTGGGGATTACCTTGAAATCCGCTGAACCGCTGCCCAATTCTGCTCAGATCAGGAGATTAATTGTTAAACCGGCAATCTAGATTTGCACTCCCTCCTAATTCTCCCCCCACAGATCCTGTAAATTGGCAAAATTGGACAAAGGTCCCCAAACCGGGGTGTACTGGGATGCTTGGTGAGTGAGTTGGCAGCAGCTTTTTCTTGTGGAGTCAGGGCCGTCGTTTTACCCCTCTATTTCGTTCTCCAGCCCTCGAGTTTCCCTCTGGACATCGGAGCGCGATGTAGCCCTTGTTTCTCGCGGCATTTGGCAACAGGCCGCTATTGAATTGGGCAGCGCCAGTGATTTCAAGGTTGGTTCGTACGCGTAAATTCCCCCCCCTTCAAGGGCCCTTCTCCATGGGACCTCCTCCATCCCTCCCCACGTGCGGCCAACAGTGGCCATCACCCATCCCTACTCTCACTGCCACCAGGCATGACGTCATCACTCTCGCCCTACTCCGCTCTGGAGACTCCCCCTTTCACGTCACCTGCCGTCACCGCTTTGGCCTGGGACGCCTTCTCTTCCTTTCCTCCTTTGGTGACCTCAACTACCTCTTCAACTTCGCCATTGAGGTTGTTGCTTTTCGTCGGGCGACCCGCTTTGGGCCCCTGCGACATATGATATACCACCCAAACGAAGAAATAAATGCAAACTTTCACTCACACGTAACTGGAGTACCTTGAAGTCTTTCAGTTCGGAAGTTGGTTTCGGTTGTGTTTTTGCCTCTCTTCTAGTCTCCTCTTCCTCCTCGTTCTCCTTCTAGAGGCTGCAAGAAGACCCATGATCGGGAGACCGGTGATCCAGGTCTATTCTGGTATGTATGATAGGTTTGGAGATGCCCGTTCTATCGCACTTCGATTCCCGCTTCTCTTATTTGCTCGACCATCTCTCTCAGTGCCACGCGAACCATTTGGCAAACGAATTCGAAGTCGGAGGTCGCTAGTGATTCGACCGGCGGTGCGGGAAAATGGTTCCAAGCCTCTATCAGTTTGTCCACGGAGAGAGATTTCAAGGTAACACCACTCTTGTGTGAGTGGTTCCCTCTCCATCGACCCCTCTTGCTCTCCTCTGATTGGTTGGTTGGTTGTTGTGCAGCAAAACATTGACCTGAAATTTCCGACATGAACGCGCGTGGTACCCTGAAGTCTTTTTTCTGTCTGGTTTGGTTGTCTGTTTGGGGACTTGGCGGTGGTTTTTCTCGTATCTCCTACCGGTGATATTTATTGTAGAGCCTGTGAGAAAACTAAGCACTATAAGACGGGCGATCCGGCCACTTTATGGTACGTGTGGTAAGTTGGGATTTGAACTTCTGGTCGGCCCCGCCGCCAATGCTCACCTTCAACTCGGCTTTTTTCTTACACACCCCCACTTCACCTGGTTAGCGCGAGTCAGCCGCTGTGGGAAAGCAGCTCCGTATCGGACCGAGATGGTGCGCCTCTTGTGCGAGGATGGCGAGAGGCTGTCATTCATCTGGACTCGTCGGTTGATTTCAAGGTCAGCAGCCCCAAACCCGAAGCGTCTCTTGTTTGTTTGTTTGCTGGGTCCAGGCCTTTGGGAATGAAGTCCCATCCCACCAAAGAATGGGAGTAATGGATACCAATTAAACTCTGTATTTTACGTTTATTGATCGTGCTATGTATGAGAGCAGACAAGAAGCGACAAACGATGGTTTCCAAATGGCATCATTTCTTCTGCTCAGCCTCTGACCTACAATGACCTTGTTATATAGTCGCACCTTCCTCGCTGCTCCTTTTTGTTCCACTGTGGCCTCTATTTTCACCTTGATCAGTCGGATGTTTAGTTCAGTTTCAACTCCATTGACACATCAACTCGGTGCTGGGAGAGGATAAGACACACGCAGCCGCCTGCTCGTGTCGGAGGTGTCCTGCTCGGCAAAGTGCTGCGTTCCCTGGGAGCTCCTACGTCTTCTCTCTCTCTATCTCGTACCTCTCTTTGCTTATATACTTCTAATGACACCATACATCTTCTTTGATTGTGTGTTGGGGTCTAGCTCTTCTAAGAAATCCCGCTTCTTTTGACCTTATTTATACTGCTTTACAGAGATCTTCACCTCACCTCAGCGCTCCCTGTTCCTGACGCGGTTTATGTATCTTGGTGATATGTTGAAGTCTTCTCCACGCGCTCAGTAGTATATAGAGCGTAACAGAGAGAGAGAGAGTTAGGTCCTATCCTACTAACTGTCACCATCGGCCCCCACAGGTCCTGTAAATCTTCCACGGTGGAGAAGTCCGGAGCAATGGCTCAGCTATGGTAGGTTGTTGACCTATAGTTTGTCGGCTGGAAAGTGCCGTTCTTTTCTCTTCACGGTCGCCTTTTTTCTCATCTCCCCGGCCCCTCTATATACAAGTTTGAGTCAACCAATCTGGTCTTCGGGCAACGCTCGCACCGTTGCCCTTGGCAACCAGCGAAGGGGAACTACTACAAAGTCCGAGCACGTGAACGGCGGTTGGAGACAGGTGGCTCTCAGTCTAGAATCATCCAGCGATTTCAAGGTGAATTTTCTGTAGCCAAAAACTTCAACTAAACTCGCGCTGATCGTAGTCCGCGTAATGTGCGGTGACACGATTTGGAAATTGTGCGGTACATGTGTCTTCCCTGTTGGCTCTGGGAGAGATCTGTTCCAGTGTAGACGCGCTGTCCCTAATCCACGGGTTCCCCTCCCCCTTCCTCAACAGGTCTTGCAAAATGTCCAAAGTTGACGAGGCTTCAGGAGCTATGGCTCATACCTGGTAAAACCATTCCGATTCTCTGCTCTCTGCTCTAAACGCTACAGTGTTACTCTCTTTTCTCGTTCTTTTCACGCTTGTTCTCGCTCGCGTATTCGTACAGTTTGAGCCTGCCGATATGGTCTTCGAACAGTGAGGTCGACCCAACTCCCAGATGGAAGGATGTCGCCGTCACTCTGCAGTCTGTCACTGATTTCAAGGTTTGGTTGAACCCAACTTCCACTAAATAATTGCTTGCTTGTTCACTCTCTCTCTCTCTCTGGGAAATTTCTGCCCGGTTTGGTCTAACGGAGTGCCCTCGAAGCGTGGCAACGACCTTTTTTCCCCAGGGCGACTTCCGGCAACTGATCTCATTTCGCGGGCGTCTCTAGTTGCTTGATAAATTTGGCAAATTCTGTTTAAATTATCCCTTTCAAACTACAGCCATTTATTTAGAACCGATAAACTTGCAACACTAGAGAAAGCTGAACCCTAATATTGACAATTAGGTAGAGATATCTTGCCACGTATACCTCGTCAGAATGAGCCCTTGTAAATGACCTAAATTCCGGACATTAGTACTACAGTGTGATGTGCAGAAAATGTCGATTTGCTATAATATTCAAATGGCAATGGCAATTTAGGTCATTTCAAAGTCGAATTATAATATTCAAAATTCTATTTGAACCAATCAAATTGCAATTTCCGGAATTCAAAAGTCGAAGCATATCTCCGTAGCGTAGGGTATATAATTGATACTATTATACCATTAACTGTTAAAACGCAATTCATGAATAATAATATACAGTATGCATATCGAATGCGATCTGAAAGTTAATTAAAGGCGTCAGTTAGCTTGGAATGTAACCAAAGAAATATCACTTGCAATAGATGTTCAAATCGAATGCGGTCATCATTTCCATGGAAGTATTACAGATCACAATTCAGTAACAGGTAGAAAATGACGTCAAGATTTGGCAGTCTTTATTTGATGACGGGCAGTTCGCTGTGTGAGGGTTTCGCAGTCGCGTTCGCAGGATGTTTTGTCGCGCAGTTGCTTTTTAGGAGATCAGTGCGTTGTGTCATTTCTTCGTTTTGATGCAGCACGCGATTGGCAGCCATTAGTTAATTTTATTTTCTTTGCCATTTTGTCTCGAATTACAATTTTATGATCGATCGATTGTTCTGGAATTCTGCAGTCTGTTTTAAGATTATAGGTTATGTACAAATTTGGCAAATTTTGTTCGAATCACTAATGGAAATTGGGAGATTTTGCGCATAAAGTGTTGCCACAAATCGATCAATAAATCAATAATGGGAAATGCATATATGACTGTGGTCAGTGGTGATTTCACTGCGACGTAAGCTGTTCTTTATCTCCACTAAATTTCATTAAGATCGCATATATCCAGAACAGGTATAACAAAAATCTCAGCTCTCCGATTGGTGGTCTAGGAGGAGATAGAGAACACAGACAGACAATTGATTTTGAGAAGCTCTCCGTGTTATCAGATTCCGAGCATATTCAGTTACCTACGCTATGGAGATGTGAATCGACTTTTGAATCTTTCAAACCGAAATTTGATTTTCTTTGTTCGACATTTGATTGGTTCAAATTGGTAAATCGACATTTGATTGGTTCAAATTGGTAAATCGACATTTGATTGGTTCAAATTGGTAAATCGACATTTTGTTACTTAACCGCTGTACAGGCGATGCCTTGTAAATGCTCTGAATTCCGGACATTTGATAATGTCTTTCTATGGACATTATCTCCATACTAATCGGCAGTCACGAGGATTTGAAATGCCTAGTCTCGTCTTGTAAGACAACTCGAACCCTGGGAAATAATATAAACTAAGTCAAGTTGATTCGTAATAACCCGCGGACACTTCATTTGTGAAATTCAAATTACTTTTTCTTCTTTGCTCGCCTCTCGCCTCTCTGTTCGGTTGTTGACTCGTGAAGAGCGCTGCGAAATATCTTTCGGGAGGAGAATTGAATTTAGTGAATGGTTAATACCAGCATTAATATAATAAACGCTAGCCGATTCAGCCTATCGTGTCGTTCCATTAAATTGTCCTTTCCTTCGATTGGCCTGGGATTTCTTTCTTCCCATCGATCGCTCGTTCTACACCACTCATATATAAGAACAAAAGTGCATCGAGGGTGCCGCGCATTTTGTCGGTAAATGAACTATGTCACCAAATTAGTCTCTGATTGGTTGGTTGCTCAATCAGGTCAGTAACTCCCTGATTGATTGGTTCTCAGAGTCTTCTCCGCTCACCCTCTCCCGGTCTCTCGCCATACAAGCGTCTGTCCGATCGATGAAGTGGCCATCACGCGTTGTCTCATTCATGACACATTTCCTCTGCTTCTCTAGGTCGTGCCAATCTGCCAAACTGAAAGAATCTGGTGATTTAGCGATGACTTGGTAATACTGGAAATTCACACCCCTATAGCCACCACATGTCTCGGTTTCACCTGGTCTCCATTTATGCCTCCCTTCCCATGACATCTAGCTTAAGCAAACCAATTTGGACTTCCTCTTCTTCGAAGGCGAAGGGAACCCCCGCAACTGCAGGGGAATGGACTGAAGCTGTCATTCCTCTCGCATCTTCAAACGATTTCAAGGTATTCTTAAGTGGTTTCAACTGAGTGACAGTTGGCGTCTCACCACGTCTAACGCGGATACTTGGAAATGACCTAGATTATGGACAATCCATATTACTAACCGGTTAAATTTATTTAAAAATCAAATTCTTATTACGTCACATGCTGGGCAGACACTTGGAAATGACCGGGATTATAGACAATCCATATTACTAACGTGCGATAAGATTTGTTTTTAATTCAAATTTTCTTTTTCGTCACATGCGCGGCGGATACTTGGAAATGACCTAGATTATGGACAATCCATAATACTAATCTGCGATCAGATTTATTTGAAATTTAAATTCCCCGCGCCCCCCTCTCATCTGTCTCTGCCTCCCTTGCTCCGGACCTCTGCAGTATCGCTTGTTTTTTGGGTTACACCTTGAAGTCTTCTCTCCCTGTCTGTCTCATTCTCTGCATCTTTTTGGCATTATTTGTGTAACTTGTCTCCAATTCGCTTCTTTCCTAGGTCGTGTAAGACTGTCGACGATCACGGTGATCCGGCTACTCTTTGGTATGTTTGTTGTTACTTTTCTCTGAATTGGTGTGTGTAGTTCTGTGTAGACAAAAGATGTCTTTCTCTCTTTCTCGCTGAAGCTCCAGCAAACCTTTCTGGCAGTCATCTCGCACTGAGAATGGGAAATGGCAAACGGCCAGTATCAGTCTTCCAATCGGTGCCGATTTTAAGGTGATTGTTCGTCGTCAGATTACAAATTTGAGCTTTTACAAATCATCTCGCGTCCCGCTTTGAAATGCCGCCCGAAGCAACCAGCCACCCGCATAACGTGTATCCGAAATTCCATACCCTGGTCTCTTTGGCTCTGCTCCTTAATGTCATTCTTCACTTGACTCTTCTCCAGCGTTCACTCTTTTCTTCCCTTTTTCCTTCAACCTACCTGCCTTTCCAGCAGTGAGGCGTCAGAAACCCGCTCCCCCAGTCGTTTGCTCACGTGCTAGAGTTCAGCATCATCTAAACAACAGACGTCAGTGAAATTCCCATTGTGCCCATGTGTTGGATCATTCTGAAGTCTTCCTCTGCCTCCCATTTGAAACCAATCTGTGCTATCATTTAGCGTCCATTTGTCTCATTCAGATCGTGCAAAACCGTTGAGGATCGTGTTGGAGATTCGTCGACAGTGTGGTAGGTTCTTGAGCTGTATAGCAATGTTCGGTGGATATATGCCGTCTTTCTCCGTTTTCGTGTACAGTTCCAATAAGCCGGTGTGGAAGTCGGCAAAGGAGACACCGGCAACACTGCAGGGCATATGGCAAACGGTCAGTGTGAGCCTGCCCAGTGCGACAGATTTCAAGGTGATTGGCCATCGCGAAGTCGTTATTAATTCTTCCAGTGGGGTTGGTCCTTATAGTTCAATCACGACCGCCATCCTCTCCCATCATCCCACTTTCGATCCAGTTGATCGCTGACTCTTTCTTGCCACCTACCATCATCGCATCGACCATACACCCTCTCTACCAACCTTGATCCTTCCTCGCTGTCCTTGTAACATGAGAAGCTCACCATGATCTATGTTCTAGTGATCCGCTTTTCCTACCTATACCTATCCTCGGGTTTTCAACGAATGTATTGAAATCTAATCCCTATGTTTGTCCGACTACAGCACGTGGAAATCGTAGTTTTACATTCGAGGAATTCCCACGGGTGCCGAAATGCATACCTGGTATGTCCGTATCCTTGCGCCGACTTTGTGAGGGCTCTCGGTTTTGCATAATGTCGTTTGACAAGTCACACAGTCATATCTGAAAGAGTGGAACCTTGAAGTGCTTCCCTGCCATGCTGTTCGGGCGGTCAACGTCTTGACCTTCTCTGACTTTGACACCTCCGACGTATAGCTATGTTCGTCTTTTTCTTTCCATTCCGTTCCGAAAGGTCCTGTCAGCCGACAAAGGATCGTTTGGGTGGTCGAGCCACAATCTGGTAGGTTGCTTACCTTTCCTCCCAAGCAGACATTTGTCAGTCGCTTTCTATCAGTTTTTCTTTGTTATCGAAGCTCGAGCGAACCGTTGTGGCAGTCCAGTATGACGAAAACGATGGAGACATGGCGATCGGTGAAGGTGGACCTGGCGACTGGGTCCGACTTTAAGGTGAACAGGTTCTCTCTGGTGGACTGCCTGCCTTTCCCACTCACTAGGTTGTCGTTCAGCTCAGTACGCCTTTCTGTCTTGTCAACTCACTCTTGGCACTTCTCGACCATCTTTTCATCTCTCTTCCTAATATCTAACTTTCCATACAAACTTGAGTCCTTTGTTTTACACACTTTTGCCAGCTGTTAATTGTAGCATTCCTTGGCATCTCCGGCAGCTCGGTCATGCCGTCCCTTTCTGGTGTGATCTTAGAAACATTTTCAACTTCATCGAGTTCAGTTTCGAGTTGATAATCGGTAGAACTTGTCTCATACTCACTATTCTGAGCAGTTTCGGTCATATTGTTCAGTTCTTCTTCGTTGCTGTTAGCTTCTTTGTTTTAATGCATCGTCCTATTTGCCCGTGCAGATGGAGCCCTTGTTCCTTGTCAGTTTGGCAATAGCTTTTCCGGACTCAACAAAACTATTCCCAAACCTGCAAACTCATGCAAATAACCAGCGAGAGCGTTATAGTCTACGCACTTTTGCCGTCTTTATACTCAGAAATGCAAAACAACTGACGATTTCCAGGGACAGATATTAATAGGGTATGACTCATAGCCGGCTTCTCGCACGTGCTCCACTGTGCTCTTATCCACCCCAATGCACGAAGGCCTGGCGTCGCCTTCGCATTTCTAAAATTAGCCAAACCCAAAGCCGGGTAACAAACACGGCCGTTGTTACATGTTCCCATAATCTTTGTGTGAAAGTAGTTTCCTTCTTTCGTTGATCTGTTGTTGCGCGCCTAGTAATCAATCTTGTTCCGATGTTTTTTGTTCTTCAGTTTCCATGTTATTGTCGCTGGGTACTATTTGCCAGACTATTGCCAACATAGCCAAGCACTACTCGAACGTACCCACTAAAAGCGCCCGTATGTCTTTACTTTTTTATTCCCACTTATTGTTTATGATCGTTCTAACGGCCTTGGTGCGGTTTTTACATTTCTTTTTCACCTTGTTCCGCGTATCTAAGATTCCAGGCAAGTGTGTATTTGGACAGTGTCTTCCGATATTGATTCGTTATTCCAGTTGCCGAACAGTGAACATTCCATGTAATTGTTTCCTGGTCTCTTCACTCGCATACACACTTGTGACGATATCCATCGGATTGTTGTTGTTGTTGTGGGATTGGGATCTGGCGGCAACCCCGTCAGAGGAGCCGGAGCTCTTCCAAATACAAGGCCGTCAGCACAGACAAAGGCAGGACCACCGCCCTGAACGCGCGCAGACGCGGGTTTAGGTGAGAATGGTCTGCTTATCCTCTTCATAGTATGGACAAGTCAAGATTCAAATCCGGGTCGAAACGGGCTCGGAACGTCGCTAGCACTCTACAATGCCCGCTCCTGAGTAGCGTAATCAGCGTCTCGACCTTTCGGGATTATCCGCCGGTTTGGGCGCAGTCAAGTAAACTCGGCGAGTACGCTCATGTAACGGAATGCGATCCTTGGCTTCCCTCTTAATGGAAGCCCTAGCCGGCCGGAAGGACACCGGGACAGGGTCCTGAGACCCACCAACGTACCGCGGTTGAACCGTCGGCTCCTTAGCCTCCCTGTCGGCGACTTCATTTCCATGAAGGCTGTTTTTGTTGTTGTTAGAGATTGTCTGAACACCTCAGGACATCCCTGTGTTTCGATCCTGCGCTGATCCTGCGTGATCAACTGTAGTTCAGGTGATGCGATGGTTTAATTGCGGCTTTCTCCTCATCGGCGCTGGCTCATTAACCAAGACCTTGCCACCCCCTGTCTACCGCGCAGTTACACTTGGATCATGTCGAGCTATATGGGAAGATTGAAGGACAGTAGGCTATCCGTATTGATGGTGGTGTGCCTATTCCATTCACCCCCCCCCCCTCCTGCACTATTGGGAGAAACCGCCCGTATGGCAG
Organism: Nematoplana nigrocapitula; assembly: GCA_032274565.1. NCBI lineage: Eukaryota > Metazoa > Platyhelminthes > Proseriata > Nematoplanidae > Nematoplana > Nematoplana nigrocapitula. The sequence continues at coordinate 12,330 of JAUYWV010044451.1, forward strand.
CGCTAATGAACCTGTTTGGCGAAGTAGTGCAGAACGTACGTACGTTAGTGTCGGCGGCTACGCCTCTCCTGAGGTAAAGGGGAAAGTGGCGAGGCGTATCGATTCCCGTTTGTGGGTTGAAGTCCGGCCAGTTGATGGTGATTCATGACCAGCGCTAGAGGGAGGGAGGGACAGAGTGGATAAACAGACAGTTGTGTGTACATCAAATGCAACATTCAGGGATAAGATGGGGGAGGGCTACACTTGCAGGAAGGGACCGGTTGTTTGTTTACATAGCCGAGAGTGGACCTTGGTAGGTCAATCTCGTATGCCTATCTGTGGCACTGGAATGTTACCATCACAGAAATGGAATCAATGCGAAGACAATTGTGTGTGTTTTCTGTTGACAAAGATGCCCACCAATCATGATTCTTCTTCTCCGGGTTGCACCGTTCCCGCTCCAAAACCGGTGCGGACAAGTTGGGCAATCCGGTGTCCGCCCTTCCGATCATGCCGTTGGGCCACTTCTTGAAACCTATTCGATTCTGGTTTCTTCTTCCTGTTCTGTTCCCCTTCAGTATTTTGCCACACCTTAAACCTTGCCGTCGAAGGAACTGCTTTCTTTGCCGTGCTGAGGTCAATTGCGATGTCCCTTTGTGGGAGTTGCGATGCTTCTCCTGCTAGTCGATCGGCGACTTCCTTAGCTTCGATGTTGCATTTGTTGTTGTTGTTAAGCCGATTGGGTCGGGGTTTTTTTCTTGAGTGTCTTCCACATTCCCAGAATCCTTTTAGGGAACATGCACAAATCTGCCACGCTGTTGATGTTGTTCTCTCTCATGAATAACTCATTCTTGGGGCACCTGAGGAGGATATGTTCTGTGTCTTTACTCTCTTCTTCACACCATCTGTGTAGGTCGTCTTTTTCAAGTCCGATTCTTTTTCTGTAGTTTCCAAGTTCTGTCGAATGTCCTATTGTAAACCTTCTATAGCGTATCACATCGGTCTTGTCCCAATCCTTTTCTTTTTCATATTTGACTCCTCCTTCTCCGTGTATCTTCTTGTTTCCATTCTTTCTTTCTTCTACTGTTCCTTATTCTCACTTTCGCTACGTCATAGGTGCATTCAACCTCTTCTTGACTGAGTTTGGCAGCTTCATTAACATTCTCATCGGCTTCTTTGTTGCCTTTCAACTCACAGTGCGGCTAGGAACCCACACCAGGTTTATGCGCCCACTGAAAATCGAGATGGGCGAACGAGTTTATCTGGAGAATGTTCGTCCAAACATCACTGCATAGGGAGTCCGACTGGTTTAAGAGGGCCAGTGGAGACTCTCTGTATTGCTGACTTCGAGTCTGAGTATACACGGATCACGTTCACTTTCTCTCTGCGGTGTCGTGGTCCAGTTCCATGATGACTGTGAGGGCTATCTCCATTGCCGTAGTTCATCTCTGTAGCTACTGCATTTCTTCCAGAATTGGCGGATGTAGTGCTCTGATTCAATATGGTGAAGGCGAACAACGAGAGCTACAGCTAGGTACTCCTTAATTTCGTTTGTGAAGCACAGAGGTTTCGTTTGGCAGGTCTATCACTCAAAATTAACGGCAAATTCAGATTACTCGTCTGCGAAGATGAGAGGATGGGGATTAAAACCGAGAAAACCTTGTCACTTCTTTTTTGTCTTTTCGATCTTCTTTTTACACTCTTTCCTTTTTACTATCATTCGCTATTCACCAGATCCTCCGATCGTTGAAACAGTGTAACCTTCTTCCACTTGTTCTACCTTAACTTGCTATGCGGAATGGCCGTCTGGTGTTGCGCTGCGAAGTCTTCCCCGTGCGCTTGTGAGTAGAGAAATCTGCTCGTCCTATCTCTTGATTGGTCTCCTCTCGCGTGTCTCTAGATCCTGTACATCGGTGAAAAAAGGCAATACTGGCGATTCCTCAGTCACATGGTAGGTTCTCCCGGCACATATCTATATGATGTAGTAGATCTTCGTCACATACGCGATGCTCTCCTCTCCTGTTCAGCTCAAACAAGGGCCTCTGGTCGAGCACATCAATCGGCGATGCCTCGAGAGGCCTTTGGCATACCGTGGCTGTCGAGTTAAGGGCCAATTCGGATTTTAAGGTGATGCCGCGCGGGGTACACAGGCCATTCTTGTGAATGTCTGCATCATCACTAGATGAGTTTTTGGAAAATCCTGGTTTTTTATGAAAGCTTCTAAAATAGATCGAGTTTTGTGTTCAATTCCAAGAAGTGTTCTACGTTAGGTCTTGTTTTTACGCTCTCTTTTTATTAAAAAATCTTTAAAATATAGTGCGTCTGTAGTTGTTATGTAATATTCAGGTTTGGGCGTTACTTGCATTCCAGCAATGAGTTCTACTCTCATTTGAAGCCCTGTCTGTGTTTGGTCTGAGTGTTACTTCATTAGAAAAGCCTTTCGGTGATAGATGGGAGTGTTGCTTCTTTGGAATTAGTCGTTCCGTGTAAGGTCTGAGTGTTACTTCGTTTGGAAAACCGTTTTATATTAAGTCTGAATGTTACTTCATTTAAAAAGTTGTTCTACATTTGGTCTGAGTATTACTTCATTTCTTCATTTCAAAAAGTGTTTTTTGTTGTTAAATCTGAGTGTTATTTTAAAACCGTTCATGTTAGTAATTACTTTATTTGAAAAGCCTTCTTACGTTACATCTGAGTATTGCTTCGGTAGGTAAATCGCCGTATGATAGGTCTGATTGTTACTTCCATTTGGAAAACGTCCAAATTTAGATCAGAGTGTTACTTTTATTTGGAAATCTTCTTGCGTTCGGTCTGAGTGTTACTTCCATTTGGAAAACGTCCCGATTTAGATCTGAGTGTTACTTTTTTTGGAAAGTCCTCTTACGTTCCGTCTGAATGTTATTTTCATTTGGAAAACGTCCCAATTTAGATTTGAGTGTTACTTTTTTTGGAAAGTCCTCTTACGTTAGATCGAGATGTTACTTCCATTTCGAAAACTGCTCACTTTAGATCGGAGTGTTACTTTTATTTGTAAAGTCCTTTCCCGTTCGGTCGGAGTGTTACTCATATTGGAAAAGTCATCTTACGTTCGTTCTGAGTGTTATATTTACATTTGAAAATCCTAGGTCCTTACCTTTATTAAGCAAATCTTCGTCCTTTTGAACCGAAGACTACCCCCATGTGTAGAGATGAATCAATCTTACCTAACCCAGGCGGCAGTGTGTGATTTGGTTCCCTACGGTAAAGGTGTTTGTACCTTGAAGTCGAGCCACTCCTGTCCTTGTGCCATGAATGCTCTAGAGTTCGGTTGTTCCTTCCTCCACACAGATCGTGCAAGGAAGTCGAACAGAGACGAAACGGAGACTCCTCACTTCTCTGGTAGGTTCTCCTCTCCACTCGCGCTAATCCATTCACCCTTGTCCATTTTTCTCTATTTCCAATCTTATATTCCGGCTGCCTTTCTGCACAGTTCGAGCAAGGGATTGTGGACTTCGACGAGTCAGAAAGACCAACTCTCCGCCCCTCAATGGCGAAGTGTTTCAGTCAGCCTGGAGGCCTCGTCAGATTTTAAGGTGATACATACCTACACACATACACCTACACACACAAACCACACGCGCTGTGTACCTTGAAGTCTTCCTGTCACTCAGAGTCTATGGCAAGTATTCCCAGTCTTCTAGTATGGGACGGAAATGAATGGCCATGATTGACTGATCTCTATATGTAGACTAATGGAAGGTTATGCTCCAATCCTCCAGAGGTAACCCGGCTCTGTTCTTATCTTTCGAGCAGAGCTTGCCAGACAACTGTGGACAAGAAAACTGGTTTGCCGACAACATCCTGGTCAGTAGACAGACCTCTAACTCAGTAGAGAAGTTGGAAACTCTCTAGGCCAGCCCTGTCCCCCGCTACGCATTTGCTCGTCTGGTAGCGCTCGTCGAGAAGTGTATTCTGCTCTATGTGCACTGTCAGAATCGGAGATGTGACGTTGTGGGTGAAAGGGGTTGTCCCAGAGTCCCAGCTTCTCCTACTACTTACTCTCAGACATGTCATCTGGAATCTGTGTGCTCTGTCTATGATCTCTTTAGTTCGAGTCTTCCTCTATGGAGTTCCGCAGTCAAACGTGACGTCATTGGGGCAAAGTCGAACTGGTTTACCGTCAGTGTCAGTCTGGCTTCGTCGTCAGATTTTAAGGTGATACCAGTCACTCTGCAAATCTCTGTTGGAATAGATTTTCTAGTCTGCTTTCTACGCTGAGGGAGAGAATATATGTGGAAACGTCTGAGAAACAGAGAAGGTAACCTCTGTTGAATAGAGTGCTAGTCTTGTCCTCACTCCATCCGTCTTCCCAGTGAAAGTGACCCTATATGCGTCCTTACATTTCGAACCAGGGCGCAAATAATATCCGTTCACCTTCCTTTCTTCGTTTCTCTAAGTTATCTACGTTTTCAATCTCGTCACAGTTTTCTTTCTAAAAGTGGCTTACTTTCAGTCCAGTCCAAGGTGAAGGAAACCCGCTCACTTACGTCTCGTCTTTTCCCCATAACTTTTATTTTCCTTCTCGCTTCTCTCTCTTTCTTAAATTACATAGATTTGCCTGTCAAAAGATCTCGTCTATTTTAGACAGCTGACGCTTTATCTGTTTTATAATCTCCATTGAATAAATGAAGTCAACAGACGACCGTGTCCCTGTTCGGCGTGCAAAGTACTGCGTTCCCTGGGACTTCCTACGGTTTTTCTCTATTTTTTCTTTGTTCTCCTTTCCTCTCCCCTCTCTCTTTCCTCTCCCCTCTTCCTCATCTCCCTCCCTTTTTCCTCGTCCCTCTCTCCCTCCCTGTTTTCTCTCCTCTCTAACCTCTCTGCTCCCTCTCTCCCTCCTTTCCGTTCATTTTCTCACTCTCATCTCCTTTCTCTATCCCTCCTTTTCTCTCTCGCTCTCTCTCTCCCTCTCTCTCTCCCTTTTCTCTCTCTCTCCCTTTTCTCTCCCCTCTCTCTTTCCTCTCCTCCCTCTCTCCCTCTTCTCCGTTCCTTTTCTATTTTTGCTCTGCTCTCTCTTTTTCTTTCCTCTCTTTCTCCTCTCCCTCCCTCCTCTCCCTCGCTTTTCTATCTTTCCACTCGTCTCTTCTCTCTTTCTATTTCTTCGCAAGACAAAGTGCTGCATTCCCTGAATTAATCCTATTGTTGTGTACTGCCGGTTGGACTTCCTCTTGCAACGCCAGTTTCGTGTCTTTTCTAAGTATTTTCTGAAACTCACCCATTCTATCTTGCCTGGGCTAAATTTATTTTTTTAACAAAAGAAGAGGCCTCCGTTTTTGTGTTGTGGTTCCACTTTGAAGTTTCCGCGCTGCCCACCGCTGTCTAGTCCAGTCGATCATCATCCCTCGGTGGTTGATTTTATTGATGTCCGGTCTTGTAGATCCTGTAGAAAACGGAACCAGGACTTGGAGACGCAGAAGGCTGGCACTTTCTGGTAGGTGTGAATACACCACCTTTTGGTTTCGAAGGGGTCACCTTTAAACTTTGTTCTCTGCTTACACCTAATTTATCTCAGCGAATCAGTGACAATTTGGCAATCCAGATCGGAGAAGGAAGTCCAGCATCGGCCGTCGAGTAAAGAGAGCTGGCAGGAGGCCGTTATTTCATTGGCAGCTGGCAACGACTTTAAGGTAAAAGCAGCAGCAGGTTATACTCTTCAGATGGGGTCTATTTAAATCCGTTCTTCTCTGTCTCTCACACTCTCTCCGTATACTTCTTTCTACTTTCTCCTACTTTGCTGCTGTAATTCTCGGTCCAGGCGACGCTTCAGAGCTCCTACCCTCGGAGGAAAACAAGAAAGAGGGAGAGAGAGTGAGTTGAGAGGGGGGAGAGAGGCGAGAGGGTTTTGAGAGAGGGGGATTGAAGAGAGATAGAGCAGAGGACAGAGAGAGAGGATAGAGTGAGAGAGATGAGAAGTCAGAGAGAGGGTTTGGAGAGAGAGGGGGATTGATTTGAAGAGAGGAGAGGACAGAGAGATGGGGGAATTGAAGAGAGAAAGGACAGAGGGAGGGTTTGGAGAGAGGGGGAGAGGACAGAGAGAGGCGATTGATTTGAAGTGTGAGAGAGAGAGGTGAGAGGACAGAGAGAGGGATTGGATTGGAGAGATGAGAGGTTCCAGGGAATGCATCACTTTTCCTGCGGGAGCTGTACACCCCCATCACGAGAAGGCGGCTGCATGGGTTTCTCTTTCCTACTAGCTTGTTTTCTCTTCTTCATTTTCTCGTCGCGTTGGTTCCTCCGCCGTCTGGCTAAGCCACAAAAGAGAGAGGAACCTCATGATTTGTCTCTCATTAACCGCTTCCTTCAAGGTTGTGAAATTACCGGTTGTCTTTCCTCTGATCTCGTGGAAAGTTGGGCATTTTGTATCAGATCACACACATCTTCTCTGCAGTGAGGCCAATGGTCACTATCCACTTCTTGGATCCTGTTCCGATATGCGTTATAGGATGGAATCCATTCTTCTGTCCGGATGGTCAGACGCTTCTTTTGGGTTGTAGGACTGGGGCGCACTGGACTTCATTTCCTGAGCCCGTCAATCTCATCTTGGCTGCTCTCAGGGGGATGGCGGTAGAGGGCTGGTCTTCACGTCCGCCGTACTTTGCTAATGCATTCGCCTCCTCGTTGTCCGGAATATTGCAGTGAGCTGGCATCCAGTGGAAGCACACCACTCGGTTGTGCTGGGAAATCTCAGGGAGAATTCGCCAGATTTTCTCTCGATGTCCCCTCTGGCTCTTTCTATTTATCTATTATTTTAATTTCATTTTTCTCACTCTTCCCGTATCTCTCTTTCTCTCTCCATCTATTAGTCTGTCAGTATTTCCTCACTCTCTCACTTCACTATACAGAATTTGATGTGTCAGCTGAAAGATAGGATATTCTAGAGTGGCTAGACGGAAGAAAAGCCGGGACGTTCAAAGCAAGTGGACCGGTGTTTTGCTTGGGTAGACTTGGAGGTTCTGAGACACCTTCTTTTCTGTTCTTTGTCTTTACCTTTTCTTGGTTTCACGATTCTGACAGCTGTTTTGTGCTGGGCCATGTATTGTCAAGGCCATATCTGAAATTCGTTAAATTTTAGGTATACTACTTGCAAAGTAGTGTAGCTATGGACAAGCGGTAAATGTCATAATTCATCTATAATATAGGCAGTGCAGTATCTCTCCTTAGTGTGGTTGGTTGGTTATCTATCGAGAAGTTCACTTTCCCGCTGCTGCCCAGCTGATTGTTTAAGGTCATTTTCGTCGACTGACTGTGTTCCTCGCACTCTTGCATTTCCGGTGTCCAATATGCAGATCCTGTCGAAAGCACCTAGATCAGGAAACCAGGAAGTCTGGCACGTTTTGGTAGGTGTTATGGTATTTTCTCTTCTGCAAATGCAAGGGAAACATATTATTGTTGTTTTGTTTGCTCAACTGTCAGCGAGTCAGCCGCCATTTGGCAGTCGAGTGGTGTACAACGGCAACGGGAAGATGACAGCGGTTGGCGAGAGGCAGTTGTCCAGTTGGTTAGTGGCCACGACTTTAAGGTAATCCCATATTATATGGTTCAGGGTGGCTGCGAGAAAATCGCAAAATTGCCTCCGCGTTTTAGTGCTTGTCAAGATATACTACTATCAAAGTAGTATGAGGCTTTTTCTATATTTTTATCGGGATGTTCTAGGTTGTTATTTGCTTTGGGCTTCTCTGTTTTTCCGAAGTGAGTGTACACACATAAAATCGTGAATTCCCTAGTTTACCTTTTTCGAAGTACTAAGTGAGCGCACGCGATATAATTCATACAGCGATGGTTAGCTACTCCGAAGTTCGATCTCCCCCCTGCTGTCCAGTTCGAACAAGATGTGTTAATGATGTTGACTGATGACGTGTCTAGAGCTGAGCGTCTCGCTTCCTCTCTCTCCCTCTCGACTGCAGATCGTGTAGAAAACGTGATCGCGATCATGAAACACGAAGATCGGGCACGTTTTGGTAGGTGTGCTTTTTCGTCGGGTGCTCCTAGTGTTTTAATTTACGTTTCCCATTGGTATCTTCTCTGTTAGCGAGTCTGTCGCCATTTGGAAATCAGAAAGGGACCAACAACAGCGACACGTTGGAACGGGTTGGCAGGAGGCTGTTATCCATTTGCTCAGTGGCCACGACTTCAAGGTAATTCAAAAACAAAAGATTAGGACTGGTTGAGCAGTATCGAAATATCCAACGCATTCTTAGTCGGTGGTATTTCTTTGATTTAAATTTCTCTTTCTAAATGATTCTGATATCTTCCTTGTTCACACCACGCCTCCCACATTGTGCGGATAATGGCGGAGTCAGGCAGCAAGGTTGTTCTTGACCCACGACGAGGCGCGGTGTCCGCTGTGATATTTGTGACCGAAATCCCATGTTTTGAATTTTTAATTCTACCAGATGCATAGGGGTCCGGCCATCGTGCAAAAAGTCCTTCCACAATGTAGCCTATCTCGTGCTGCATTCCTCCCATCTGGACAGAACTTCAATGCACAAGAGTTTGCCAATCGTGTATCTCATCCATTTCGCTGTCCTTTCGTTATCGCTTCGCGGTTGTTCTCACTTGGTTGGTTCCATCGCACCGTCCAGACTCCCAATATGGACCATAAATGACCGCCGTCAGCTGCAACTTTCCCCTCTGGGACACGCGTACCTTACTGGCTTGTATGGATCACTCAGATTAGGCACGCGGCCGACGCAAAACTTGTCGCGGCAGAAATGGGCACCTGCATGCCCCCTGCGAGACTCCCAATCCGTGCAGCCCCTTGCGCCCGTGTCGTTCGCTGATCTTTACTGACGTGATCTCTTCACGACGTACCGCAGCTTAGAGCAGACAACTCTCACCGCGTGAAGGTGACATCGGACGACTTGAGGAATGAGCCCGAACAACCTTGAAAGGTCCAACAGAAGAAGTGGCTGGTCGCAGTTGCCATTTTACTTCAGTGTTCTGGTCTGTCTACAGTAGCTCAAGTTGGCCCGGACTAAGCAGCTTTCGCCTCCCACTGAAGTGACTAACAGCGCTTAAGACAGTCTCTTCTTCTTCACCTTGCTCGTTCGCCTTATTTGCGATCCTGTCGGTCTTTGTATTTCTTTCGATTTGCAACGAGTGAGGACCCATATCGCGTCGCTTATTACCCTATGAGGTCCCTGTGATCCTCGACCAGATCTGGTGTGCGACATAGTTGTTTTGGCTTGCTGGTCTTTGTCTGAGCGTTTCGCTAGACGATATAGGCTGTCTGTATGAACGCAAGATGTTGTGTTGTTCAAGCGTGCCTCTTCGTCCAATATTTCCATAAAGCTCTGCGTCGAACACTTTAAGGTATCCATCTTCATTCTTGATTTGGGATGTTAGAGTGGTATCCCAGTTAATATTTGTAGGTCAAAGTTCACTTCCTATCGCGATATGATTGGAGCGGTGATGATGGTAAGTTCTTTTTCAGCCAGTTATTAATGTCCGCAGCTTGACCATGCCCTGGCCTGCTTTTTTCCGGCACACCTTAAACTTTACAAGTTCTATTTGGTGTCTTAGTGCCTGGAAGTCTTTCTAGCCTACCCTTGTAGGCTTTATTCTCGAGGCAGGGTTTGCTTGAACGTTCTGCGCTAATACCCATACTCTTTCTATAATGTTGTGAGTCCACAATGGAGTTTCGTATGGACCGCATGCATCCCGCAGTGCACCGAGCTGCTGCATTCTGGTCACACAAGAATCTCTGAAATCTCCCACCCTACTGTATCGTCTTCTTCAGGAAGCTGCGTAGTAGTTTTACCACCTTTGGGGGTTCTTTCTTTAGGTCGGACCAATCGTTGGTGCCGTCTCTTATCCCCGCAGCAAACCAGGGCAGTCAAAGGCGACGTGGCGGGTGTTTTCCAGTACCTCTTCTTGGCACACACTGCACCATCCGTTTGGTCTCTTTCTAATTCGATGACAGTACTCTGCCAGATCCAGGGCGTGTCCACCGCGGAAGCGTCTCAGGCTTCTCCTCTTCTGTTGTGTGTTGGGTCTTCTAGTAAATTGCTCGCATTGTTTTCTCTTGCTTCCACTGTTCTTTCTTCTTCTTCCCACACGTTCCCGCGTCATCGCGGATAATGGCGGGCTATCCAACCGGTCTACGGTAGAAATCTACCAACTTCGATTTCGTCGTCCAGGACCTCGGAGAGACTAAGCGACGAACCCCAGAGGCGGAGCCGGTGGGGCGTCCAGGCCGGGTACTCGCATAGGAGGTGCTCGACGGTCTCCGTTTCCCGCAGTTAGAGCACGGGGGGGGGGGTTCCTCTGTCGATCAAATGCAGAGTCTGCTTTCTTCTCCTTTATGTGCTGGTGAATTCACGTCTTCCAGTCATTTCACTTCTGCTTAGTTGTCCTGCCTTGTGTTGTTTGCTACCTCAACCGCTTTCTCATTACCAGCGACGCCGCAGTGGCTTGGTACACACGTGAATGAAATCCTTTTGCCCTTCATGTCATTCAGCAGCTTGTAGCATCTTCTCAGATAGCCAATTTTGGTCTTTAGGTTTTTGTCCTAATCTCCTTTTCCCATCTTTCTTGGCAGTTGTTCACCTAGTCTAGCGCACTCTCTATATGGCCATGAGTTCGCATTGGAAGGTCGAGCAGTATCGCCCATCCAGTCTGTGGATTTCTGTTTCTGGTGTCTCCATGTCCTCCCCATGAATGATCGATGCTGCGCCGCCGTTCATGTTGCCTTCCATGAAGATTCGCAGTTGGCACTCCTCCAGCTTGCTGCTCTTCTCATCTGCTTATTTCCTTGTTGACTGTAGTCTCTTTGCTTTTTTGCCTGCCCCTCTATATCGAAGATAAGCTCCGCCATTTAAATACCGATCTGATACATGCGGTGTAAATATAATCGAGAGGGTCTCAAAATCCGATGAGGACTCTCATGACGTTTCGTTTCCTTGACATCTTTTTTCTTTACCGATGTCAATGTCAATCCTATTACGACTGGGTTGTGTCTCGTATTTCATGGGTTTCCTCCTGTGGCCAATTTTGGTGCCCATTTATATCTTCCCTTATTTCCTTTTTTTCTTTCTAATGTTCACTGAAGATTGTTTGAACACATTCGTTTAGGAAAAAGAAGCCCGTCTATCGTCAAAGAAATCCTCCGATCCATTTGATTCAACTGTACGCATTCCTAACTTTCCATAGTGACACATAGCACCAGTTTCCATGCTCTGGGAGATGTCCGAGTGTGCCAGCCCTGTTCACTCAGGTCGTGCCTTTGCAAAGCCATCATAATTCCATGCTAATATCTAAATAGTCATGCCCGTTGCCCTGTTTTTGCCAGTGAATACTTGCCCTCATTTCTTTTATGTTTGCTGCTTTCAGAGTATCCTACATTTTGAGTAGCAGGGTGCCTCTCAGTAGGTTCGCTCATTGGAACATATTTTTCGGTCGTCAGTAGTAACATAGCTCCCTTTTTTCCAGAAATATTTCTAATTATTCCTGTTTGTGAATATTACTACTGTCTGAGTAGTATGCAGCTCTTTATGATTTTTCCTTTTGATCTCCTTTATACTACTATCTGAGTAGTAAAGGTGTAATGAAACTATTTTCCGTCCGTCGACAGGGAAAATGTTTTTCCGTTTTCATTGGTGTTTTAAAATAGTGCAGGTTTGTAATTTTTCTATCTAATACCTTAACCGAGTAAAACTCAAGGTGGTTGTGTATCTTGAAGTCCGCGTCCAACACCCGCTGTCCTGCTAAGTTGGGAGTTTGGAGAGTTTTTCGAAGCATTCGATTGTTTTTTGTTCGCTTTCCTGCGTGTAGATCTTGCACAAAACGTGATGACGATCAAGAGGCTTGGAAGACTGTCACTCTGTGGTATGTGCCTAGTTGACTTCTCTCTCTGTGTGTCCTCTCTCCGCTCACCACCACCACTTTTAATTCTTTGGTTAGCGAGTCTGTCACGATTTGGAAGTCCACGGGTGTCCAAAAACCGGAAGAGCAGCGGCATGCAGCGGGGAATGGCTGGCGGGAGGCTGTGATCTCGCTGGACAGTGGTAGTGATTTTAAGGTAACGCTCTTTCCTCTGTAAGGACGGGGCGGTGTCGCCTCCCCTCGACCTGGAATTATAACAAAATCATTTGCTATGTACTACTTTTGAGTAGTATGATCGTGACGAATTATCGACTTTCGTTCATTCCAAAATGTTCTGTTCATGAATTACACAAATTGCTCTCGGTGCAGTTTTGAGACTTTTCTTCTGTTTGCGAATACAGTGTTTGGGAATAGTAAAACAATTTCTCTTTGAAATCACCAAACGCCAACCGCAGTCCTCCATATAAACCAACTGGTACCTGAAATCTTCCCCGTCTTCTGTCACAGCTCGTTCGAGATGCACGTATTACACTTTTTGTTCGCGAGTCAACTGATTTATCACTGCTTTTGCGTATACGTCCGTCTTTCTGTGATCAGATCTTGTGAGAAAGCTAAACACGCTAAAACGCAACGTCAGGGAATGTTCTGGTAGGTTCTGATTTGGTCCACTTTTCTGGAGCCATCTGGCGGTCATACTGACTGTTCTATTTCCCTCCCACCTTTCTCTCCTCAATCATCATCCACACCCTCTGTAGCGAAAGCGAACCGGTTTGGGAGTCTCGGGCCACAACTAGTACTGGTGGAACCCTGTGGCGGCAGGCTTCCATACCCCTCACCGGAGGGAAAGACTTCAAGGTACCTCCTCCCACCTGACCTGGACACTTTGATAATTTCGTAATTTTAATTACATTTTCATGGAAGACCCTCCGTGGTTTTCCCCCAGATTTTATGATGTTTTACTAAAATAACTGTTAACTAATATATTACTATAAGTAGTATGTATATTATTTATCGTATAATTTGTATTTTAATTTTTGCTAGCCCACAACCTCCCCATCTGATGGGCGTGCTTGTTTCAGCGATGTCTGATCTCTTATAGATATCAAAATAACTGACAAAACAGGTCCAATATTGATTTTAAATAGTAATGCTATGTCGATAATTGTCTGCTGAAGTTTTTACAAAAATGTTTCACGAATTGCATAAAATTTACGTTTTGCTATAGAAATTTATTTGTAGAATACGACCTGGGAACTGTTTCATAAAACTTAAGAGCTGCTAAATTTAGGAGTTAGGAGCTACTAAATAGCTGCTCAGCTAACGTCTGTTTTCTAGAACACTGCTAAATAGCAACTCCTACATTAGGAGCTCTTTAGCAGTTTTTAATAAACAGAATTTATTTACATGGTAAGAAACCGCGCCTAAATTTTAATGATACAGGCCTCTGGCAAATTAATTTTTTTAAATGGTTTGTCGATTATATTTTTAAAAGTATACTGCTTTGAAAATAGATGTTGGTGCGCGATGTTAACAAATTAGTTACGAAATGTCAATGAAAACGACATTTTATTTTTTTAAATGTACAGTAATACAGCGTACGGTATATTTGAAAATAGCGCTTGAATTTTTGTTTACATGCGAATATATTTAAACACAGCGTTCGCCTTAACTTTACCATTTTTGACGAAAAGAAAGAGTTTTAAATTGCCACTTTTTTCGCGTCTACTTATGCATACTATTAGAACTAGTTCTTTCAACGGAGTTAACAACTTGTAGATTTCAATAATCGCATATGCGATGAGAGTACTGTAGGAAGAGAACTTATATTGGCTAGCTGCCAAGATTTCTCTCCCTATGTGCCCACGCATCTTCTTGTCGAGGAGAGAAAGTGAGCGGCAAAGCGGAACGTGGGGATCGTGGCAGGGATTCCTCTCCGTGCGTATTGTCCTTCCGTCTAGTCGGCATTGACAGGAAATCCCAAACTATCGATTTTTCGGCTATTTTATCAACTTGCGTCGCCTTTTCGCGACAGTACTTTTCTAACCTGCCAGATTTGTGGTGTTTAAAAATTTGAATTCAACAATCGACGCCGCCAGTCTTTATTGATTTCTTTTTGTTGTTATTTTTAGCCTAATTCTGTCTAGTAACCGCCATTTCGAAAGGTAAGGCCAGTTTGTTGCCTCCTGTTGGTGTTTGCTTCATGTTAATTTAAACGCATTCCCACTCATCTCGTGTTGGACGCGGTGGGCCGTATTGCTTTGAGTTATGCTTTGAGCAGCAGAGAACATAGAAGGAACAGAAAGACTATACAACCCCTAACGACACGCGCCTATAGTGGTGTTACGCAGTTATATCGCGGTTTGAAAAATTGAAGCTACAATCAGGGTAGGGTGTGTTTTGAGAATTCCATTTTCCAATAAAATATGGAGCTGGTTCTCAGCCAGTTTAGTCCAAAGCGCGGTCAATTTGATCCATCTCGGACACGCGGTCGAGTAGACAGGCAGACAGCCTTTATCGTAATCTGAAATCACAAATTGGTTATTAAATAATCTGCTACTGTATCTGCTGACTAGTTGAATGCGTGCCCGAAGACAAAATTTATTTTAAAACACGTTTGCGCCTGAACTGATATATTACTCTGAGTAGTATTGGTAGCATTTTTCTTTATAATTCAAAATTGTTTGGGATACCTGCCGAAATGTGCCAGTTTTTTACAGTTTTTGAGAAAACTGTCTAGTAAAAAAACACGTATGTATTTCGCAATATCGCCACGATTTTTAGTACGCGGTTTTGAGCAGGTTCAAATAATCGATACTCGATAACTACGTCTTGAACAAAGGAGCAACGCCTATGATTGAAATACTTGATATCTTCATATATGAAATCCTGTGGCGGTCACAAACCAAAAAGCCGATTTCTTAATCGTATTCTATTCACAGCACTGCACGTCTGATACAATTTTTCAGTATTTCTTTAACAATTCGGTTTTTGCCAAAACGGGGCATCTTAGTGATGCAAATTATCGATAAATTCAAGATTGTATAAAGATATGAGCAATGAACTATGAGGTTGGTGCATAATTTCGTGCGGTTTTGAAAAAGTAAAGATGTAGCCATTTTAGTTTTTTATTCACCAATAAATCAACAATGGATAAAAGGTAAAACACACTCAGTTATCAGTTGGTAATGCATGTAGTTCCCCTACTTGCCACCGTGCTGGTAACTTTAAAATACCTCGACCGAAAAGGTTAGGTGTAAGCCTTTTGAAATATTCGTCAATCCAATTTGGGATTTCTTCACCATCAGTGAACGTATAGGACCTTTCATATTGTTCGACAGTGAGAGGAAGAGGTAGTGGAAATCCAAAGGGGAGAGGTCCGGAGAATATGGAGTGTGAGGGTCGAGCGTTGTCATGACGAAGAATGACGTCATTCAACCCGATGGACCGTTTTCTATCGACTGCGCTCTTTAAGACGCCGAAGTTGTTGGCTCTAAAATTCTGCTGTTAGTGTTAGTGGATGAGAGTGTTGAATGAGGTGAATAAGATACAGATAGCGACAGTCTGGTAGTGATCAAAAGCGCACCAATTTCTGGACCAACCTGATAGTTGATGGTGGGTTTAAAATTATTTTCATTAAATGTGGTACGACCTTAAAATGTTGGTTTGACCGCTATACATTCTTATTCCCTATTATCTCTCAGCAACTAGGACATTATCTATCGAATGAAATTATTTGCTGAAACTCTCATGTGGTTTGGCTGCACGGCTCAACCATTATTACCCCACCTCTTTCTGCGTCATGTCTTGTCGTTCCTCGCACAATCGACCCATTTCTTTTCTTTGGTCTTCTCCTGCTTTCTCCATCTGTACTGCTATTTTCACATAATCTTCCTAATAAATAGCCCCATTATTCTTTTCTAAGTAAGGTCTTCTCTTGAACTTGCCATATCACTGATCTCCAAGATCTGTAGTTCTGACGCTGTATCGAGTCCTCCTTTATCCGTGTATATTGGCACTGGATGTCCTGTTTTTCTCTATATCACAATCTTGTTTAACAAATCTATTCTTTCTGTGTTGCGATTCTGGAAATTCTCAGCCGTGTTTCCCGAGGGGCCTCCCGCTGCTTTGCAAATTTTCATCTCCTCAACTACTTATCCTACTACACGAGTGGTGATTTCTCGCATTGTCCTCGATAAGGACTCTTTCTTCACTACCCCTAATATCTAGTATTGACGGTTGATGGGGTATTTGTGGTCAAGAGGACTTTTTAGGGGTTGTTATATCGCATTTCATTAAACTGTTTTAACCCTGAATATTCTTTTGGAAACTGTCAATTAAAAACATTTAAAATTTGAATCCCGGTGAAAATTGTATCAGTCGTGGTTTGTCCTCGTAGATCACGAGGTAGGTACAAGCGGTTGGTGCGGCACAGTTTTAATATAATTTTAATTTCTCAATACTAAATCCAAAATTTTCAGAATAATAAAAACATGAAAATCTTATTCTAAGTTTAAATTATTATGTTTAGTTGTTATGACTATATTTTTTGCTAAGCGCAGTTATTATAACTATGGGGAAATAAGCGCCCCCCTCCCCTGGCATGCTGAGCTTCCAGTTGAACGAAAAAGAGTCTGAAAAGAAACCAGGCAAGAAGCGAAAAGTTGGTGAGCTAAAGGTAAAGAGAAAGAAGTTGGAGGCAGAAAGCACGCCGATTTGAGTTGGAAGCTAATTGATTTGCTGAGAAAAAAGTGAGTTGTGAATTGGGATACTGTAAAATTATTATTGCATTTGTTTGACATTTCTTTACTTTAATTTCTTTTAAAATTAATAAATGAAAATAGGATAAACTGAGTGTTAGGAAATCCTGAAAAGTGTCCTGGGATTTGATTTTCTAAATGCCTCACCAACTCTGTAGGTAGTAGTAGGCCGGCGATTTGACCTAGAAACCACGCTGCCACGTGGCGGTGTTTTATTGGTCAATCATAATTGTCAGAGTGGTAAAAAATACCTGCCTGTACTGTTTGGACAAATTGTCGCTCGATAGGTCATAATTAGAGGAGGACTTTGTCAGAGACTTATTGGCGATTTTCAAATATGAAGCCGGTCTAATTAGAACTTTTTGTTCAGAGGCCCGAACGCCAAATACAGGTTTTTCTAGCCCATTTAGTGCTCGGGCACGCGGTCAACCAGGCAGACTTACAGCTATATGTTCAGCACTGGTTTTGCTATTGTCTCAAAAGAGAGGGATCTCGAAATCGCGGTCACATTTCGATTCAGTGTGTGTGTGTGTCTGTGTGAGTCGAATATCGTTCGTTGCAGCAAGCCAGACAGATAGAGAGATAGCTTGCTAGGACGCTACAACACGCAGATGTTTGTGTGTGTTTGGTGTAATCTAACACATGATTCTCCCTTCCCCTGTGCAGCTGATCCTCGAAGGCACCATCCCGGCAGGAAATCCGGATGCGAGAATCTGCGTGGATAACATTACCAGCTATGCCGAACCGTGCCCCAGTACGTTTGACAGTCAGTCTCTCTAGCTGCTACTGTATGGCTGTGTCGTCATCACGTTGACAGGTCATCATCCAACAAGCCAGGCTTTTATACTAACTAATGATGCACATTTTCTGTACGTTATCTATCAGCATTGCCCCATATAATAATTCGGACATTGAGAACTCATGACGGGACAGGTTTAGTGTAAAAGAGAGGAAGTGGCCTTCAGTGGAGATCTCGGAGGAACGAGGAGGTTGATGCGTTGGCCTGCGAATGAGTGTGCGACGAAAGATCAGAAGGTACGTCAAGTGTATAGCTGAACAAATCAGACGGCGGAGGAAGACGGAGACCCGAACAGTAGGCCTACGACCCTTTTCTGGGCTCCGAAGGTCGCTGCGTGGGAACCCAGCCAGTCTTGGTCCATGCGCACTCAGGAACAAGAAGAAGAACGAAGTAACGAGAAGAAGGCAGTTAAAAATTGTATTAAATCGAGTGCCCGGGTGTCTGGAAAATTTAAATGTTTTCGAATTTCATGAAACTGTTTAAATGGTAACTACATTTAGAAAGTCTGTAATCTTTAGCTGTATTATCCTCAGGCGTCATGTTTTATGAGCCTTATATTCAATTTTATTAAAAAATTCAACAAGCGAGAAGAAATAAATCTTTGCTTCGTTTTACATACTTAACTAGCAAAATATTACTTTGAGAATATCTTTCTTTCTAATGCTATAGATGCATTCTAAGTATACCATAGCTCTTCTTCTTGAAATATACCAAAGCTCTTTTTCTTCTTGAAGTATGCCATAGCTCTTCTTCTTGAAGTATACCATAGCTCTTCTTCTTGTAGTATACCATAGCTATTCTTTTTAAAGTATACCATAGCTGTTCTTTTTGAAGTATACCATAGCTCTTCTTCTTGAAGTATACCATAGCTCATCTTCTTGAAGTATGCCATAGCTCTTCTTCTTGAAGTAGACCATAGATCTTTTTCTTGAAGTAGACCATAGCTCTTCTTCTTGAAGTAGACCATAGCTCTTCTTCTTCTTGAAGTATACAATAGATCGTCTTCTTGAATTATACCATAGCAATTCTTCTTGAAGTATACCATAGCTCTTCTTCTTGTAGTATACCATAGCTATTCTTTTCAAAATATACCATAGCTATTCTTTTCAAAGTATACCATAGCTATTCTTTTCAAAGTATACCATAGCTCTTCTTCTTCTTGAAGTATACAATAGCTCGTCTTCTTGAAGTAGACCATAGCTCTAATTCTTGAAGTATACGATAGTAATTCTTCTTATAGTAGATCATAGATCTTCTTTTTGAAGTATACCATAGCTTTTCTTCTTCTTGAAGTATACAATAGCTCGTCTTCTTGAAGTAGAACATAGCTCTTCTTCTTGAAGTATACGATAGCAATTCTTCTTTTTAGTAGATCATAGATCTTCTTTTTGAAGTATACCATAGCTCTTCTTCTTGAAGTAGACCATATATCTTTTTCTTGAAGTATACCATAGCTCTTCTTCTTCTTTAAGTATTCCATAGCTATTTTACTTGAAGTAGGCCATAGCTATTATTTTCAAAGTATACCATAGCTATTCTTTTCGAAGTATACCATAGCTCTTCTTCTTGAAGTATGCCATAGCTCTTCTTCTTGAAGTATGCCATAGCTCTTCTTCTTGAAGTAGACCATAGATCTTTTTCTTGAAGTAGACCATAACTCTTCTTCTTGAAGTATACAATAGCTCGTCTTCTTGAAGTAGACCATAACTCTTCTTCTTGAAGTATACCATAGCTCTTCTTCTTATAGTAGATCATAGATCTTCTTTTAGAAGTATACCATAGCTCTTTTTCTTGAAGTAGACCATAGCTCTTCTTCTTGAAGTAGACCATAGCTCTTCTTCTTCTTTAAGTATTCCATAGCTATTCTTCTTGAAGTAGACCATAGATCTTTTTCTTGAAGTATACCATAGCTCTTCTTCTTCTTTAAGTATACCATAGCTATTCTTTTTGAAGTATACCATAGCTCTTCTTCTTATTTAAGTATTCCATAGCTATTCTTCTTGAAATAAACCATAGATCTTCTTCTTGAAGTGTACCATAGATCTTTTTCTTGAAGTATACCATAGTTCTTATTTTTAAAGTATACCATAGCTCTTCTTCTTGAAGTAGACCATATATCTTTTTCTTGAAGTATACCATAGCTCTTCTTCTTATTTAAGTATTCCATAGCTCTTCTTCTTGAAGTTTACCATAGCTATTCTTTTGGAAGTTTACCATAGCTATTCTTTTGGAAGTATACCATAGCTCTTCTTCTTGAAGTATACCAAATATATTTTTCTTGAAGTAGACCATAGTTCTTCTTGTAGTGTTCTGCCAATTGGCAGGTCTTCCTCATCATACTTTCGTTTAATAGTAAGCTTCATGAACTCAGTATATGATTCTGATATGGAATCAAGCGTTGCTATTCTGCTTCGTCCTTGGTGTTTCTTCCCTTCATTCAGTCATTTTCTTCAACAAGCTGGTGTGTCTGACGGTATGGAGTAACAATATATTCTTTCTAATTCTATCTGCCAATATCCACTCGCCAGATCCAGAGTAGATAATATGCATGTTCCTCTAAGATCAGTATAATATCTCCGATTAGCGGCATAGGAAATGAATCTTTTACAGTAGCGGAATTCAACATCTTGTAATTTATTACAAAACGATAACCACCAGACTTCTTCTGAACAAGAAAATACGGACTACTCCACGGCGATGAAGAATGTTGAATTAAATCAGCACTAATCATTTCCCGGAAAATGATTTTATCTGATTCTTCTCCCAGACCAAAGGGCAGCCTATACTGACGCTGCTTCACGGGCTTGCTGTTACCCGTATCTATGGTGTGACATGCTACATTAATACGATCCAAATCGTGAGGACCCTTCAAAAAATATGTCCTGATAAGAATTAAGCGAACTCTCAATTTCATCTTTTTGAACACTCGATAACTGTCCGCAATCTGAACCACACATAAAATCAAATTGGAGGCTGTAATCCAGAGCACGACCTCCGGCAACATCTCTTAAGATATGGGGATATTGAAGAGAATCAATGTGGAATCTGCAAAACGATCATCAGAATAAACCAGCGACCCCTCACTTGTTCTAAATGCAAATCGACGATACACAAAGAGGAAAAATGCTCTAAACTCAAAAGATTCACAGCAAAGCTACATTTCATTACAGACAAATTTCTTCCATCCATGTTAACAAAAACAATAGTCTAAAAGAAAAAACGCAATAAGCACCATTCCAGAACTAGAATCGGAACAAGAAATCTCAAGAAAAAAACTCGACGCTGCCATAAACCACCTCTCTAACAACAAAGCAGAAGGTGTAGACAACATCCCGAACGAATTCATCATGAACCTAGGCGAAAAACAAGAAACAAACTCATGACCCCTCATAAACACAAGCTGGACAGAAGACATAGTCCCCCAAGAATGGAGAACGGGCAACATCTTACCGCTTCTCAAAGAAAGAAATCCCCAAGCGAAGTTATTTTCTACAGACCGATAGCTCTTCTCTCCTGTCTAGGCAAATTAGTCGAACACATTATAGTAAAACGCGTATCTGCCTGGCTAGAAGGACACAATAGACACAACAAATACCAAGAAGGATTCAAGGCCAAAATAGAAACAACTGATCAAGTCCTTAACCTAATCCAAACAGCCTCAGACGATATATGCATTCTAAACCGGTCACAAAATACACAGTCCTCAACACCTTCGACTTCGAGAAAGCCTATACGACAAAGTATGGCATTACATATTAAAAGAAAAGATGCTTAATATGAGCATCCCACCAAGATACTACAACTGGATATCCTCACTGCTATCTACATAAACGACATCACCGAGGAGCTTCAAGAAGGAACCAAAGCTAGTCTCTTCGCAGACAACTCAGCAATTTGGAACTCAGTCAAGGACATAACATGGCTGGAGCAAACCAACACCAGAGAACCAAACAAATTTGCTGAATAGGCAGAAAAGAACATCATGAAGCGCAATGTGGATAAATGTGATACATTAGTGATCTCTTCTGATATTAAATGCCTTAACTGGGAGCCCAACATCAGCATTAACAACAACAAAATCAAGGTGGTCAAAAGCCTTCGTTTTCTAGGTGTCAATATTGAAGGCAACCTTAGATTCAACAACCACGTCAATAAAATCCACGACAAATGCAATAAACGCATCACTATTCTTACAAAACTCAGATGCACCAATTGAGTTAAAGAAAGAGATAGTCTCAAAATGAACTACTCAGGGTATAACAGCCCAGTTATGGAATATGCAGCAATCTCTTGGTACCCATGGATCAGCAAAACATCTCTGATTAGACTCGAAAAACTTCAACTCAAAGCAGCCCGCATTTTCACCTCTCTTATATAGCATCAGCTGCCCAAATGACTATGTCACCCTGTTCAATAGCCTCAAATTGACTAAAGTTATTTATTGTACAACAAGTTGGTACAAAGGGCAAATATTGACATAAATATGCACTTTCATACTGCCTAAATGTAAGATGATAAACGCTTTTTAAATACAGGTAAAGTAGGGGAGCAGACAACATTATCAGGTAGGGAATTCCAAAGGGGTACTACTCTATGGG
>JAUYWV010044452.1:0-25026 GCA_032274565.1 Nematoplana nigrocapitula
CATGTCAGCTTGCTGGCTACCCCACCAGTTTGGATTGCCGGGAAGAAGATCATGGAAGGACCGAGGACGCATCCCTGGCAAAGATAGAGAGAAAGGTTGTCGCGCATCTCAGCAGGCAGGGCCTGGCCGGCAGTACAACCATGTCAGCTTGCTGGCTACCCCACCAGTTTGGATTGCCGGGAAGAAGAAAAATGCATCCGGATGGAATTGACAGAGTTCTCCTCTGCCTGACGTACTGATGACGGTCGTCGTCCGTGGGGAGATCACTAGAGTCGTTGCTCGTTACACACATACACCAAGACACGCGCCCGCACACGCAACTTCTCCGCTTCCATCCCGCCCACTCTTCTTCCGGTGTGCCTTCTCGCGGCTCCACATTACCCCACCCAGCCCGATCCGAACAATACTCCTCCACCCCGCCCGCTGCCTACTGATATCGCTTCCTCATTCTCCCCAGCCAGAACTGTCACCGGCTGTACGCAATTTGCATAGCGAAGTGACAACGGGACTTGTTGGAGGCTAGCCTGCCCAATACGATAATTAATCACGTCTAAGATTAGTTGGTTCTATCTTTCTCTCGGCGACGATGTGACTGTGTGTATATGTGTGTCTGTACGACTTCTATTCCTTGTTCCGCTACAAATTCTACCAGTCATCTCAATCAACAAATCATGCCATAGGCTCAATCCGAGGGGGACGAGGGGGAAGATTTGCTAGGGGACATGTAAACCCATGATTAGTTGGCTATAAGAGTACAAATAAAATAAAACATCAAATTTGCCAATTGTAGCTATATACAGTATACGTATGTTTCCCGGAGATTCGTACGGACTCGCTTCTTTTAAATAATGCCAAAATCAGCCTTGTTTAGTAATGATCTGGAAAAGTTGGTTCCACCTTTACACTTAGTTTCATGCGGCAAAGAGAATTTAATGAGACGTTTTTACGAGCAGGGCTTGTTTCAGTAAAAGGCCTCATTCGTAAGGATTTGACTTTAGTTGGTCGTAAAGACCTCTTCGAGGTATGATGTGAAATGGTTTGGTGAAATCGTGTCTCCTTACCTGACCCCTTTGTTAATTTGTATAGTTTTACTCTTTCACAATTTATGTAAAAAAAAACACCGCGACGCACTCTCTTAATGAAATGACCTTGCATGAGCAGAAGTTGGAGTACATCCGCCTGGCTCTTATAAAGACTGTACACACGTAATTCTGGAATAAAATTATTTACTCACTTCTTTTTTCATGCTGGCTACAAAACTTAAACGAGGTGCTTAATAATGTAGACAGTAATATACATAGCGTATACAATTGTGGTAGAGAGAACGATTTGTAGAATAAATTAAATATGAAGGCAAATACTGATAACATTTTTTCTTTCTCGCAAACGACTTCGATGCACAGGTTATAAAGCTGACGGAGTGAGAACCGGTACAATAATCCAAAATGATGCAGTAAAACAAACACTTTACATAAAAAGGTGATTCATCGGTTATAAAATGTTGGTTCAAGGCAGGGCTATCAACCCTAATGTATAAACGTTTCAATGATGGATAAAATAAAAGGAATCGTTGCCGAATCTAAAATCTTGAATGAGTTATAATTAAAATTGTCAATGCGGGTATTACACATTAAAAGATGGTCCCTAATAATGGCTGAGTTCAAGATTGTAGATTCGGCACGGGTTCCGTAGTAGTTAATGCATGGCAGACTGTTGGTTACCGTGAATTAATCTACTGAACTCCGAGTTCATCATTAATCATCCTTGCTTGACAAGGATGCGTGTTCATCGAAAACGTTTGCGAGTAAGAAAAAATGATATCAGCATTTGCCTTCATCTTTACTTTAACGTATATAACTTTCATAATAAGCGAATACGTCTTTGAAAATGACAGGTTTGGATTTGGTAATGGATTTAATGTACTTTTAGCTACAGATGACATTTCAATAATTAAATTTTATTGGTCAAGCAAAAGTTTAAATTTTCCAGTTAATATATTGTACCAAAGACTTGACATAACCCTGGCGTTATGAGTACATTATATATTTTGTATTTTAACATTACGGTAATTTTAGGAACGAAAATAAGGTGAAATTAAAGTGAACACAGTTTTACAAGAATTTTGAGCAAGAGTTTGGTGAAAACCCAATTAGAGTCATGCCTGAAAAAGGAGTTTATAGCCAACAGCTAATGATTTGACATTACTCTTTCCACTCGATGGTTTCATATTTATTCAGCTTATCTGGATTTTACTGCGCATGGTGCCACATTTTAAAAAGAATTTTTAAAAGAAATAACTCTGATTAGAAATGCTTTCATCGAACGCCTTTAAAAGTTAAACAGAGGACATGGGGTGAGAAGAGTGCAGAGTGTCACAATTCATTTCCATTTGAGTTGACGGAAATGCAATTCTAGATTAAAATGTCTATCAATAGAGAATGAGGCCTTATTGAACTCACTCTGTCTGCGACGCCTCCGGCCAGAATCGTCCGTACCACAACTCCGGTGCCCCGACTGCCAATTATCCCGAATCCCAGTCCTGTTCCGTCGTTTAGAAGCTCGATAATTTCGTACTGTGTCCATTCCGTATTCAACTGCGGAAGTAAAAAATAAAATATATTGTTGGACTGTATCAAACAATGAGAGCTTGAAGATCAAATAAGAAAAATGCGATGGATAAACATCCTTTTTTGTGACCCATGACTATCATTTGTAATTCTGGCAATAGTAACAGACTGTGTACTAACTATTTATTCCATCAAATATATACAGCTATAGTCACACATGTATAGAAACCAAGACAACAAAGTTTATGAATTGAAAGGTTGTCGCTACTTAGCAACAAATTTGCATATCATGTGAAACAAAAATTATTTTGTTAGAACTTGTCAATTATGATACTGTACGTGGACAAAGAAAACGCCTTTCCCGAACAACAATATGGACAAAAAAGTTTTATCACGATCAGTAGAAAAATCAAAATTTTTCAGCGGAACAGAAGAAGAAAGGTATAAAAACTTATTGGAAAACATCCAGAAAGCCACTTGGAGAAAGGAGAAATGGACGAATAAAATATTTTCTTTCAATGACATAATGATTGAAAAACTAAAATTTTAATGGAGTACGAAAAGAAAATGACGAAATGGCGAGAAGTACACTGCATCTAGCCGAAAGATCATATGTTAGAACATGACGTGCAGTATGCACTGAAAAGAACATCAACCTTTGAACAGATACAAATATGATTGAATCAAGACGGTTTTGATTGCACCAATGAAACACAACACAAAGAAACAAATAAACAGAATGAACCGACTGCGGTATAACAGAGCAATCACTCTGTGTCGGAGTGGAAGTGATGATAAAGAAATGGAGGTTTGGGATAAAAAGCAGCATGTGTCGGAACACTGAGACACACTACTGTTGGCCATGAACGATGTGTTGCGCCAGAAAATTGTACATGTTCACATATTTTCTTATCACGATACATGAGCAAAGAAAACCTTTCGGAAGGAAAAGTATATAAATGCCCCTTTGGGACGTCATACGCTGGATGGCGTTGTTCTAGATTTGCCGGACGAATAGCATTCCAACGACTAGTAATTGCCAATATTAAAACCAGTCACTATCAAAGACATGTGTTACAACTCTACATAAAGCTGGTGGTGAACGTGCGGACATTGGAAAAGTGACTGGTCACACATTACAAGCTATTGAGCGCTACATTTCCCTGGACGTAAACGATCATTCAAAATGTTCAGCAGCTTTGCACAACGGTGGACAAAGTCCTATGCTTGACAAAGAAATCTCGAAGGAAGCAACCGAATCGGTTGAGTGTGCAGCTGCTCCTGATCCTAAAAGAAGCTGAAAATTACTCAAACGGAGACACGAATATTATCGAATTCTCCTCCGAATAATACAAAGTGATCAGAGTAATAAAAGGGTCAGCCAATTATCAGGAGAAAGCAGAGAAGAACATGGGGTGATGACCTAGAAGACTGGAGTAGAACAGCACCTATTGGAGAAGCTAAAAGGAAAGTCCAGAAGAGAGACACATGGCGCGGAATTGTTGCTTATATGTTCTTCAATGAAAAATCCATATAATCTATATTATTATTGATTCCAGTGTCGGTCGGTCGCGTAACGTTAGAACGCGTCATCTGATTGGTCAGTTTGTTGACGGGGAGAGAGCGCTAGTCATCGCGAATGATTCGCTCACTCACTCACACACAGTCTGGCTGGCTTAAAGCTGCACAGTCGGCCAAGCGTTGAACACAAGCAAGACTACGGAGCTGCGCTATAGGCGGGTGGTTCGTCATCCGCGCTAGCTATTTTCTACTTACTTCTTGATTATATAAATATTAGTTAGATTTCTAATTCCAATATACAAATATTTCCAAATGTCGGTTATTCATAACAACACTTGCACGCGTAGCTGCAGCGGGCCACTGGTATCACTGTTAAATTCATTAGATTACGTTAGGGATAAAGGACCACCATCAAACGTCGGCACACGTAATCTATTTGAAAGTATTCGTTTGAATTACTGCGAAACTATACCAAAAACACGATGAAAAGGATTAAACACAAAATCGTTATTTGAAGAAAGTCTACTGACACTTGTCAACGCATTAAAGGTCACATAAATTCTGAAAAGGGATGTAGAGACATTTGTAAAAAATGCATTAGACATAAGTTTCATTATAAAGCATTCTTCTTTCTGACGTCAACAGCTACAGTATATATCATTTTGTACGTCTGAACAAAATATCGACAGATCGATACTAAGATGGGTCACTTACTACTATCGAAAAGCCCTGATTGGAACAAGACTGCTTATAAAATCGCAAATTCACTTATAACTCTAAATTAGTGTTAATCATATTTCCCGTCCAATCCCAGTATGTCTGGGTAGATCCAATTTTCGCCATCTCCCGTTCTCCTCTGCCCCGCATCATCACCGCAACAACGAATCCCCCCGTAAGGACGAAGTCTATCCACTTGGTGGACGGAGACAAAGGATCGCTGAACCGGATCAAACCGTCCCGCCACAAATCATTCGTGAAAATCTAATGAAGTTCACCAGTTAGCATAGCAACGACCTTGAAATTAACTGTTACGTCGGTCTATCTTTTAATCCTCACGTCTGTAGACACTTGCATTTCATGAACGGCTCAGATGAAACACCATTTACACGATTATTACTGGATACAATTTTTTAATTTATATTTATTTACAGTTTTCCTATTTTATAATTATTTGTTTGTAATATGCAAAACCAAATGACCCCATGAAACCAAACTGCCATACAGATTACGACAAGACATATCTGCTTACGTACAATAAATAATCCTAAAAGACAGTTTCTCAGAATTATACTCACACGTATCAGAAACTGCCCGTGTTATACCCATATTCCGCTTCTCCGCCTCATAAACCATCGATTCGGGCAAGCGACATATACCCTACATTACACAATCCATTTCTAATTTCCCATTCATCTCACCGCCATATACTCCCATCTCCACGCCTTGTTATCTTCTCTTTCTATTGATATCCACTCTGCGAATCCGGCCACCCCCTCCTGTTTCTTCTTATCCTCGATATAATTGTCGATCTGAATATTACATCTGCCTGTAGAATCTTCCCATTTGAAGAAAACGCTTTTCCTACTTTGAGTCTTGATTTCCCAGTTATTTTGACACCACATAAATGGTAAAATTAAATCTTTTCCAGAATTTTATTTTTGTTATATTATTGCTAGAGTCAAACACTGTTTCATTTTCAAAAGTCTTTTCACAATGTTTTGCAGTATCAACTATAAGAAAAATGAAAAACGCACAGTGAAGAGTT
Organism: Nematoplana nigrocapitula; assembly: GCA_032274565.1. Lineage (NCBI taxonomy): Eukaryota > Metazoa > Platyhelminthes > Proseriata > Nematoplanidae > Nematoplana > Nematoplana nigrocapitula. The sequence continues at coordinate 5,854 of JAUYWV010044452.1, forward strand.
AGTCAACGCTTCCCGTTAATAAAATTGGCAGATTTTTCCATTACGTTTCCAGTATGCAATACATTCAATGTATTTCGATCACAAAACGAGTCTTATCCGTGATAAATCTACCATTTTTTGTAGATCTTTGACTGTGATAAAAGTTCTCAGTTTCAGACGTAAATTTGTTGACTGATGTGACAATGAAATACATATCTCAGAGAGGCGGGGGACGTATTCTCGGCCATATTTGTGAGGTAGTAAAGTTGTATTGAAAGAAAGAGAATTTAATGTAGTGTGAAACTTCTTTAAACCGATTTAAATTTAAATTCAAACTCGGCAAGATGATAGTCATATCCAGTAGGTATCAACTAGTACGATGAATACATGGGCTAGACGTCAATCTGATAGAATGAAAAATATGAAATCGTTTTATGTATTTCACTTTTACAAACAAAGACCAATAACTGTTTGTAGCTCTCATAATTTCCATTTTTTAATTTTGCATTATTAACAAGCATTTTCTTCATATCTCTGTTATATGGAGATTTGTCCATCAACAGCTACGCCATTTACGAGTATTCATGTGTTATCAGAATACATACAGTATATCAGGGTGATACTCTTCATAGCGATGTTTTATTCTAACATTTAATTCATAGACGTTGAAAGAATAATATGCAGTAAGACAGTATATATACAGTAAGTTTCCAACTCAATAGCCCTCCTGACATACGCCACAGAAACCCTCCGGAGAAAACACAATGTTCAGCTAAATTACGATTATAATAAAGAGATTTACGATAAATTTATATCAACGACGCTGTGATTTCCCTGTGATCTGATTGAGACGACATGAACATTTTTGTAGCTCACCTGTACATGTAACATAGTCTTGTAAGTGAAAACGCACAATAAGGAAGAGTTTTTTCTTATTCTTCTTTTAGAAGCTTTAATCACAGACTATCTCGGGGTCGGCTGCACAGATCAGCCGTTTCCACCCCGTCTGTCTTTTCCTGCACCATTCCTCTCCATATCAATCCTGAAACAATCGATCCAACCTTTTTGATTTCCCCTCAGCCGTGACTGTCTAAAACATCTTTCACAATGCCATCGAGTATGTTCTTAGAATAGTTATACTTATCTTGACAACAAATAACTAGGACCTACATACAACTTGTGTTCATAATATCCATGTGGAACAAGTGCTTTTCAGCACGGCTTTCCGCAGTAAGATAGATTTTTTCAGGTTGCAAACAATGCTCTCAGTATTAAAATTCCAATATAATTTGTTTTATAATAATAATCAGTATGGCAATATCAAATTTTCCTCAAGTATCATTATCGATTATGACTCGTTTTGCGATCGAAGATTCGAGCTAAATAACTTTAAAGTCTTTCTTCAAACATGCTGAAAAACTCACATAGAAATTATAAAAGAAAGAAGTTGATTATCTATTTTTCAAATTTATTTCAAATATCCTATATAAGTACAGTGCATACTACAGCAGAACACTGAAAAGATTGTTTAGAAAAGTAGTTTTTGACTCAAACAGTAAACTCAAACAAAAATTCTAGGAAATGATTTGGTTTTAGTTTTATCTTGTCCTGACGCCCAAAATAAGTGGAAAGCAGGAAGCGATGTATATAACATGATAATAATCCCAAACATTCCGCAGTCAGTTAATGGAATATTCAGATCGACAACCATCAAGGATCTGGTACGTTCTACAGAAAGAAGTCAACGTGGTTTAAGAATACACTTGTCCACACAATAGAGCGGCTTAGATTGGCTACTCAAATAGTATCTATATACATTTTCGAATAGTGGAGCACTAATTTGACAAAAGTAACATCAAACAACATTTGCTTTCGGCACATGAAAAAAGATAAAATTTGTGGTGCTTATTATTCTTCAAGCTGCTTCAATACATTTGACAAATGCTCTTCCAAGAACGACTTCCTCATAAAAGAAGCAATGCAAGATTGCACAGCAGATGCCAGAACTAAATTCACAAGCTCATTCTATCGAACTAAGGAATTCTTACCAGTCAGCTTTCCCTAGCACTTTGAATGATGAAGTTTTTCATTTTTTATGTTGTTGATTGCTTGATTATAGTTTGAAAAACCGAAATTTCAAATGGAAACAATTCTCTTAGCTCTTAAATTTAAACAAACACTAACGCAAGCTCTCTGAGCTGGACAATAATGGGAGAACTCATGATGCTAAAAAGCTGGGTATGGTTCCAGTGGTGTTTCGACTACTACTCACAATTTTGAGATGAAAAACATTACGACGTGAAGAATGGTGCTGGAATTTAATGTGAAAGTGGCTCAACTAGGCATCAATGCACTAAAGAAGAATGTGAAGAATTCTGAGATGTTCTCCTATCCTCTGACCAAGATAGCGTTTGCTTTAACGAATGTAGGTCGCATCTGGATGACACCGATTACAGATATCGTTACCAAACTGATTTGGATAAGACTGCTTTGACGTACTATGTACTTTGCTAATCGCGCAATCGGGAAAATTCAACTATAAGCATTTGTTGTTGTTACTTCTGTGGCATCGCCTGGTCCACGCGACTGTGGCTCCATGACTCCGATCCTAGTCAGGAAGCGGGCGATCTTCTGCTCGTCTTGAAGATCTTTCGTCTTCATCTCCGGTCCGAATATCGTTTGAATCCTCTCCCACCGTAGGCACCTTAGCAGTAGATGTTCCGCACTCTCCGCTTCATCCCCGAATGCCTCACATTTTGCTACTGCACATCTTTCCTCTTGGCAGCATCCATTACAATTCTCTGTTCTTTCCTGTGCCGGTATTCATTCACCGAACAACTGTGCTCTGCTGCTCTCAGCTGATGCACCAGTACCGCCGGATTCCTGCTGGGGAGTTTTGATGGGCTTGGTCTCCTTTCATTCCATCCTTCCTTCATTCTGATCCATCTATTCTTATCTTCCCTTTTACATTTACTAATCGTGGTGTCTTTATCTTCTTCCACCTCTACCTGCCTTGCCTCCGATTCCTGGTTCGCCATCTCATCCGCTTCCAGAGTGAGCTGGGACGCACTGAAACTCCACTCTTCCGTCCTTCATTCCTATCTCTTCGCACAGCTCCCAGATGTTACTTACTGTCTTACACTCTTGATGTCGATCACTTCATCATCTGCGGGATATTTGATAGATGAAATTGGTCTTCAGCAAAAAGCACACGAACATGGATTAATCATGGTCACAATGTTTTTCATCAATTTGGTTTCTTAATTTCAAGGATTTATCAAAGGTCACTGAACTTTCATGCAAGAATGATGTCAGAAACGCCTTTCATGGGCAAGTGGAAAAGTTTAAATGTTTTTCGTAATTTGGGCGGTTGTAGACATTTTTTACTGTAAAAGTGCACTTGTTTTAATGGCAACCCATAGCATTCTAACGTACAGTAGAAAACGCAAAAGACAACTACAGGAAAATGGCAAGTTTGCAGTGTAATACTACATATGTACTTTTCGTCGAAGTGGACTAGACACAGTAGAAAACCTTTAGAAAGGGATATGCCAGTAAGAACGAAAGGAGTATTTGCATTTGCGAAAAAACTAGGAAACCAAAATGCTGGTCGACATGAAACAAATTATTATTTACTAACAGGCTGTTCTCTCAAACAAAATTACATGAAACAGATTTTTTTATTCCTTGATTTGTTGATAAACTGAAAATCGATTTGAAGATATGTAGAAGGCTAATCCTACAACAAACTGTTACACACTATTCCAGCAAAGACCTTTTTGTCAGACGCCACCGTTGACTTCCTCTTAGGCTAATCGGGCGTTATAACAATTATCTTAAGCAGATGCAATATAATCGAATACTGGCACTTAGAGAGAGCAACTGGGGGAGCTTTGAGAGCGGGAATATAAAGCTGATTAGAATTCGCATTGGAACAACAGATTCCAGCACCACAGTTTTGTCAGATTTTGAAGGGACAGAAAATCAATGCGACTGTAAAAAATAAATTGACAGCAGGCTATGACTGCGCACTGTTGGCAGAAGGGAATCAACACCCGATTGAAACAAAGTTTATAAATTTATTTAAATGGTTTTCGCGATAACCACTGTATAGTCATGGGCGAGATAAAGAGATTGGAATTGACACATGAGAGGTCAGACTGAATGGCACTACATTCATATACCCGACACTTCAAAACCGTACGCGGGGTCGGTGTACTGCTGGATGGATCCGAGGGCATTTTTACAATAGGACCATGTTCCTAAACGGTTCATAATAGCATTAACAGTATGTACACTATTTCCTAACTGCTTCTGCATGGAGGCATGATTTGGTCTTAATTAAAAGCCAATGCAACAATATGTGGTTGACTTAGGATTATAAATTGTACTGTTCTTCACTAGGTCGTGGATCTCAAAAAGTGTTACGCAGAAATGGATTACGCTTCTAAGAACCGACTGCAGTAAGTGAGAGTAAATTTCCAATGAGTTTTATCGTAAAAGAACTCACTCTCCTATTATAGATAGCTCCGAAAACAGTTAAACAGCGTCGGCATAGCATACTTCATTAAACATTTTAATCGCGTTATCAAAACAGATATATAATGAATGTAGACGTTGTCGCCATTGTCATATAACCTTAACAAAAAATTGCTCAGGCAGTCTTCTATATACATTTGATTATTTTTCTAAACGATATGAAGGCATGGATATGGATATCTTTATAACATTCTCATTATTCTTCTCGAGTGAAGCTGTGTTCAGTCTTTCATAAGGTTTCCAATTTCAAATAATTTTATGCTCCAATATTTACTCTAATTTAGGTAGAAGGAGGCTCCTTGAACAAGATGTCACTAAATTAACCAGTAGGCAGTTGAACCAGAGCAGACGAAGGAGTCGAACGATATAGCAGAAACAAAAAACAGTCTGTCCCGATCTTTGTTACAAGAGTACTAATTGAGAGAGCAATTGAAAAGAAGAAAACCATTTATTTATGAATTATTGATTTTACGAAGGCTTTTGACAGATTAAGATATGAAATTAATGAAAATAATGAAAAGGTCTGGTATACAAAAAAACTTGTATTGAAATCAGAACAAATAAAGAACAGAAGATATTGAGATAAAGGAGGTTTCCAACGACGAAGTCTTGGAAAGAATTGGAAATATGCAGGACACGTTATGACATGATCCTCAGGGCAGCTACCTGCGTTGGTTCTCGAAGGCATGATAGAAGTGAAACGGGACAGAGGTCGGCAAAGAGAAGCCTGGAGAGATGATATTAAGAAATACAGCGGAAGTAAAAGCATCGGATTGCAACAAGGAAAGCTGAGAACAGGCACAATTGGCGTGTTATGGTTGCCAACCTTCTAATAGAAGATGGTACCTGATGATGATGATGATGATGATGATATTCCTTTAGAAAGTGCAAGTTAGCAGCAAAGACAGAGAAGAGAGACTGGCATAGTTGAAGAAAGTTAGCTATAGTAACGAATGTTTATTTAAAGGATCTAACCTCACTTGCGGATAAATTTGCACTTCGCGGTCACACAGAACTCGTTATAATATATTTACTGTAGATTGCTTCTATCGGTTTCTACCCAACTCAAAATGTCACACCAGGCAAATTTCTCTCCACATTCACGACTGTCAGACCCGAGGCAATCTCCCATATCATGTTCAAGGTCGACGAAGGAGACGATGCAATAAACAGGGGCAAATTGAATCATCACAGTCGCACAGAGAACTGAGGAAAAGCCGTTTGGCAATGACAGTAAATACATGTCAAACCCGCTATACAGCAAGCTGGATAAGATATCTTTCCATACATTCGCCGTCCACGGCCACCACTGCACAGAATATTAGGGCCAATGGTGGAAAATAGAATAATTTGTTGGCCAATCTAATAAATGGCCTAAGCAGTTATCTACGACAAAATTAAATTAACAAATTGAGTAGTGTACGTTTCGTTCAACTCTGGCTGCCGACGCTTATCGGATTAGAAACAAAACTAGATTTAGACAGCATTCATTTGCACAATGATCCAACTGAGGGAGTCCCCCCCCCTCCAAACTCTAATCGATCCGTGCACACTATTTGCGTTGATAGTGTCCGATATTCGTCGATCGAACCCAGCAAACAACAAACACTTGGGGTTTACCAATATGAAACAGCTGAGATTAGTTGAATTATGAAACTGCTCAAATTCTCAAACAAATCAGCGACAGTAGTCCCCCCCCCCAAAAAAAAATTAGCCAACAATATTTCCCTGAGCGCTGTTTTGCCTTTGTCTTCTTCAAACGGTTGCATCCATTTGGTTGCAGCGACGTCCAATTTGAGAATGAAAGAATATTGAGATATTTGTGCAATAAAATGGCATTCTCTATCGACGGAATAATGATGATACCAAACAACCAACAAAGACACGAAATATTCGAAACGAAGCATCGCCGAAAACCCGGGTGGACATCAAAGTGACTTGATTGAAATTGGATGCGACGAAAGGCTTTTAGCGAAGAAGCCGGGTTATTACTTTGTTGGTCGGTATGAAATTAACAAAAGGTGAAAAGTGGGGTGAATACGGTGTGCCACCCACATATTCAAATATTTTTTATTTAAAAAATGTATAGCAATATATACCGATGTATAATACACTGTCGTAAAGATCGATTACTAACCCTGAAGTACAGTATATCATAAGAATATTTCAAAACTTGTTGGTCAGAGGAAGAAAGTATAGCCGAAATCAACATTATATCCCAAGGCTTGTTCAAGTCTTTTTCCAAAGAATGCATAATAGGTTTGTATCTTATGCAGTTTTTTCAAATGATAAATTAAACTTTATAAACATTAATTTAACTCCAAGTCGTTTGAAGTGCGCAGATTTTGTAAATTGAAATTTTTCAAATTGTGCACGTCATCTAACTATCTATATATGTGCCGTGGCCCTCTAAGACGTAGGTGGGCATGGACTTCCACAAATCTCTATTCTTGCATGCTTTCAACACATTTCGTACAGTCAAGATTTCCTTCCGTTCCTCTGGTATTTGCACATGAATCATCCATTTTTAATACTTTCTATGTATGTTAGACGAGGTCGTCCTCTTCCTCTTTTTTCATCAATCATGCATGTTGTTATAATTTCTGCTAGTCTCTTTCCACATAACATGGCCCAGAAATTCGAGCTGCCTTTTTCTTAACAATTTGATCAACTGTTTTCTGCGCCTGCTCTATTTAGGACTTCTTCATTTGAAATGTGGTCTACCCAGGATATTGTGAGCATTCTTAGCAAACAAAACACATTTCAATGGCTTCAAGCCGGCTTTCCATCTGTGATGATATCGTCCAATATTCACTTCCATAAGTTATAATGCAGTAGACATAACAGCGAAGAATTATTTTCCTTGTTCCAGTCACCATCTTTCTATCACCCAAGACTCTCTCTCTAACTTCTGAAATGACTGCTTTGACATGCTGATCTTTCTCTTGATTTCCGCGTCACATTTACCATCTTCAGTGATCAAGCTTCCTAGGTAGTTATGCATAAAATAAAAAACTAACCTTATAGATAAGCATATCTAATGTGGTTGGCACTGCACCTAAATTCACGATAATTTTTAATGATCATTCACAGTTTATATGTTTGAAAAGTTCTCTTAAGGTCTTCAAAGCATTGTATTAGTTATAGGGTATAACTAATAATTTGCATATATTTAGAAATTTCTGTCCACAAACTTCTGGCTATATATATACTCTGATGAAACTAAACACGACGGCACAAAAAATCACATTTGTACAACGTTGATGTGAGCACGAACTCTGATGACACGTTTTGCCCCAAAAAACCAATTTAAAGTTTTGATTGCTTTCAACTTGAGCAACATACATTACTCTATATACAGGCAATGTTCTTACATATGAAATAAAGAAAGATGCGCTTGTCAAAACATCTGGGAGTTGTAATATTGTATGAAAGCCAATAAAATACATTATGCGAATATAACATAGCCTATTTCCAGTATAGACGTAACAAGATATTATGCCAGTATAGATTTATATATTGCTTTTTAATACGAACTATTGAATTTTAGACAGACGTATGTGCAACCCTACGCATAAAACAAAATAGAATAGTGATTTAGGGTATACAGATAAATTTCGAGAATTGATAAAAAATGTAAACAGATTAACAATATTAACTTTCAGATAACGACGAGTGTTTTGCACTTTGACTTCGAAAGGTATTTCTCTCATAAAAATCAAAACTCTAAAAAACGTTTAAATTCATGTTTTTTTATTTTATTTTGTCCATACCTTGAAAAGGTGAATTTCTCAAGCCATGAAGCACGATACTTAATATGTGACAGTGTCACACACGACGTCTTTCTACGTATTGATTTTGATATTTGTAGTTTACCATTGCCCAAATTGACCTACAATGTACTGCTCTTGTATTTCTTGATTTCATTTGAATAGGAATAAATTGTTAAAGAAAACTTTTTCTTCAGTCAGAGTACCATTATCACTCAGTTTTCTCACAGAAAACACAAAATCGGTTCGAGCATTCTGGTAACGTTTTGCACTTTTTAGAGACTTTACAGAATCCATAATTTCGTCAGCAGATAGTTTAGTCATTTTCGTAAATCGTAAATCTGAAATATAACACAACCAAGAAAATGCATCTGTTTTTAAAAATATTGATGTCATTTACTTAGTACTGTAGTTACTGTAAATATAAATGTGATTTTTGTCTTTACAAGACATGGACAAAACAATTACGTTCACTATTTCGAAAAGTAAATCTCAGTACACGGAAATGTATCTCCACACAGTCTCTACGCTCCCTTGTCCATAAACGTCTTCTCGTACTGAAAAGCTTTATCGCCTTATCGCGCATCTGTGTTAGAATTTGCGTACAATAGAAACATTCTGTTCTTTTAAGATAGTAATGTTATCTTAAAAAATTTCATACATAATGCAAAGTCCAAGCGCAGTTTTACGATCTGTCTATTTTATGAGAAGGAACAGCCATTGGATGACTGAATTCGATATTTTAATCCCAAAAAATCCACGTATTTCCCCCAATGTCGGCGGAGAGGCATCCATCCCCATAGCCGGTGGCAAACTCGTGTTCAAAATTGTGTGTGGATTTCCACTCAATTGCCAAGTGTAAACTACTAACTTTGGCAGTTGCGGACAATCGAGGGGCGAGTTTACTTGTCTCACGCAAGCAAACCAGCATTCCATTCTATTGATCGTGAGCGCGATCCGGCTGAAGTTCTACACAGTGCGTTCGAGTAGTGAGGAGCCACTACGCGGGGAACGTTTAGAAAGGGAAGTCTCCGTGCAAACGAAGGGGAAAGCTTGTCAGTTAGAGAGCTGAGAGAGATAGGCTAATCTCCTCCCATGACCAGACGGAAAATATAGTGCTTAGTAAAACGATGAGGAGGACTTCGTCGTCTTCCATTCGCCTTGAGACTTTTCTATTGAATAGGACAGATTGACTGCCGGAGAAAGAGAGAGTAAAGTTTGAGGTGTGAAGGCCGACTGACAGGATATACCAGTGAAAACCGAAGAACAAATATTAAAACACATATACCAATTGCAAATAACTCTATATTCTCGTTTAGTATGACGGAAAAACACAACAAAATAAATTACAATCAGTGATGAGACTAACATGAGAAAAGAACTTTGGAATAGCAGGCGAAGTGCCGACCTAACCCACTCTTCAAAGGGCCCAGTAATTTTGTAATTTCGAAAGATACAAAATCGGTGATATATGTACAGTGTGTTTAAAAAAGAACGACCCAATTTTAAACAGATATATTTATTACAGAAAACGCTTTACAGTAATGAAACAAAGTTCAAAGTATTCACAAAATAATAAAGTTTCAAAAGCATTATTAATGCTCAATGTGCAGCTTCGTCACTAAAAATCAACAGCGGCAAAAAACTGTATCTTCCGTGTCCTCTAAGAGATCACTGCAAATACCACATGTTCCATTTTATCATCAAATGAAGATCTTGCACAAGTTGTAGTCGGTATGGCTTCATGCTCAAACGTCGCCTTTAACACGCCATACAATTGTATCAGAGATTGCAAGTTCAAGGTTGGTACGACGAGTAGACTTACGCGGGATGCGCTCAAACGCCTGTTGAATTATTTGCACATTGACCTCAGACGTGCGTGGCCGACCTGTATTTTTCCACTTGCACAAACATCCTATTTCTTTAAACTGCCGATACCAACTACGAATGTTCTTTGCTAGTGGGGGATCAATCCCAAAACGCAGACGAAACTACGCTGAACTGTAATCACGGATTCAGTCTTGCTGAACTGCAGAACCCAAAGCGCCTTCTTTTGAGCGGACATCATCTTACAACTGACTGACAACTACAACAACTTATGCTGAAGTTTTAACAATGCGGACGAGTCACGTGTCAATTAACGTACTCTCATTTGATTGGTAAATTTGTAATAACCTTGCGACGTGTATGGGATGTATTCATCTATCGTCTTGATGTCGTCCGTGCGATCCACAAAAATAGTTTGTATGGTTGATTATTCATTGAAACTACCGTAGTTCGACAATAAGAAACAAAGTTTACAAAACAATTATAGACCACCGGTTTCTAAATAGTCATATCCATGCCAACAGCATTCAATTCTACTTGAGATGGTTTGGGGAGGCTTCGTTTTTCTGGAGAATTTTTCAATAAGACGGTTTTGCAAAGAAATTTAAATCTTTACGTATACTAGGCCTGAGTTTACTAAAGATTTGTTTTACTATGTATATTTCAATAATACAGCACAAATTTTAAATCATTCCTTTCCATCATCATTGTTCACTATTAGAAATGCTGATGGCTTGTATGTACAAAGAATGCCTCCGTAATATTCTACAAACATGAACAAAAAGTCAATTTCAAACTCCAAATTCCATTTTTTCTAATTGTCAAAAGTTCAAAAAGAATACTGAGTGGGTCATTGGTCGAAGAAAAAAGTTAAGTCACCCTATTTATCGATCGATAAAGCGAAAACAAAAATCGATAACGCAGCAGTAGCAGAAGCGCTAAGGGCTGAAGCTGTAGTTGGGACAAGGGGTGGATGGATGGATGGATGGGGCAGCTATAGGCAGATAACACAATTTGTTGTTCTCCTCCTCACCCCGCACGCAAGTACACCTACTGCAGAGTGGGGAGATCAGGACACGATTGGCGACAGCAGAAGCAGCAGCAGACGCTTGCCAACATTCCTCAATGGGAAATACAGAACCGACTACAGAAGTCAAGCAAGGTCGAGTCGAAACATGGCACAACTAATCTAGCGTGTGTATGTCTGTGAATGTGGGGGGGGGGATTTGAAGTAATCCAATAAACATCGGTGAGAGTGAACACAGACAATCAAATGAACTATATAAGAATGCGTATTCTCTTCAGCTGTCGGTCATAGCCTCAACTACCTAGAACAACAGCACAGTAAGTTAGAAAAAAAGCCAAAGAAATTTTAATGACCAGACGCAATCTCCTGGTCACTCACACACAATGCATTTGGGAATGCACTCTGACGAGGAAAAAACTTTGACCCCAAACTGCCAAGTGTCAGTCAAGCAAGAAGAGCTCGCTGAGTTTGCTTCTGCCTCTCTTCGCACAGTTCCCTCCCACTCTCCCACAACCACTGTCCCACCCTCCTGTGCGTGTGGCGAGTCAAGACTTCACTTCCTGCAACCATGAGGTCATCCAAACCCTCTCCCAAAAAAACTAAAAGTGCCCTGTCTCAGTTATAAATTAATGGAAAAAACTAAACTTATGAAATCAATTTCTGATAATTAAAAAAACACAAGTGATATTGATTTTGTCCAAAACAGGGATAAAAAGACAAAATTACGAGTAGTCAAATGGCGTTAATATTGTGTGAAAACAATCAAAGTATACAGTATGCAATGAGAAAGACGTTTGTTTATGCGTTCTCCTATCCTACAGGTACCTGCTGCCGAGCTGGAATTAAGAGCTGTCAGAGTTCAGTAAATTTTGAAAACTATGCTCCCATAATCGTCGATCATTCCTATGGAGTATTCATGCATATTATTCGCTGGTTTCTAACCAAGTCTTATTTGGGCTGTTTTGTGGATCGCCCCAAGAAAAATTCTACACACTGGTCTTGGACACATGTAAGCCTAACTCAAGAACTCTTCGCTGAGCAGCTGGCCATGCGGAAGCAGCTAGTCATTGGCCTCTGTAGTCGTCACAAAGGTGAAAATTTGGGTGCCACAACATTTCGCACCGTCAGTCGGTCGACTATATTCCTTCCTTTCTATGAATCTTCAAATACTCTTTCTTCACTGAACATTTTTGGTATACTTTTTACAATTAATATTTTATTTCAAATCATCTCAATCTCATTTTGCTGGTCGTCAAGACCGGTCTATTTGACACATTTCATCTATAACTGTGATTATGTAACTAATAGGAATTAAACTAATATATCTGTTTTAAGATACTCATCTGGGTAATGTCATGTATAAAACTTTATATCATATCAACTATTCTATTGCGATAAACTTTAGGTTTCAATAATTGCTCTGTTAAAATATGCCAATTTATACGAGCGGAAGAAGGTGTGACGTTGGAGAGGTCATGAAAAAGACATTCTGAAGTAAATTACCGCGTTTTTGCGTATGCACAAACTATTTCACAGATTGGATGACTCAGATTACATAAAAAGCGTTTGTGAGATTGAATGTAAAGGATGGCAGTATGACTTCATGAACCTGAGTAGGCGTAGTGTGAATAGCAACAAGCAATAAGAACGCGTAATCCAATAGAATCCAGAGACTTATTTAGTGAGCCCTAATGACGCGTTCTGTAGTATATATATTTAGACGTGCGAAGATGATTGGGGTTCACCATGCAAATATGAAAAACTGCACTTCTGCTGTTTGTCGGAGCTCTACATAGATGTAAATACAACTTTGTCTGTACATGTACTATTCTATAACATCTCATGCAATTTATGGATACTAGAAACCCATTGCAGCTTCGCTTGCCAAAATTAATTTTTTGCTAAGAGGGCCTATGTCCACCCCAAAGTTCAAAAGAATTCAATGATACCCTATTCAGCCAGATTAATTCATTAGAACAATACTGAGCATATTAAAAGAACAATAACACTTATATTTAAGCAACTTAGTCCATAAACATAAAACAATATTAAAACGCATGATTGTTATTGCAAGAATAGTCATAAACCATAAACCATAAACATTTCATAAAAGGCAGCTTATATATATAAGACAATCTGTATGTCTGTCTGTCTGTATGTACAGTATGTATGTTTGGGGTTGCCGCCCAGACCGGTGGTCCCACGGACCCGAAATTTTGCATGAGTGACCCCCTTAACCCTGCGGGTAACATAGGGGGGCGAGGTCGATCTCCGAGGTCGGGGTCAAGGTCAAGAGGCTAAAACGGTGTGAAATTATCTATATCGTAGTAGTTGCATTCAAAAATGTTGAAAATACTTTTACTAATAATCGATACTACAGAACTGGGAGTTTGAATTATGCAGTAGCCGATTGCTGCATTGCTATATCAGTATATATTACAGAATGTCGAAATGGAATTTGGCACCTATAGTATGTATTGGTTATATTTTTTGTTAAGTTTCTTTGTTTGTTGTTATGTTAAGCGATGGTAACGAGTAGCATGAAGTCAAAGAGCGCCATCCCGACACCTGGCCAAGAAACAAAGAAATGGAACGCAAGTTATCCACTTGGGAAAGAGCGGAATTACATCGCATCCACACTGGACACAGTTTGTTCCTGAAAGTCTACAGAACGAAGATCGGCCAAGAAGCCAACGACATCTACGGCGAGTGTCAAGAAGCGGCTGAAGACGTCTCTCACTTCCTTTTGGTCTGTCCTAGATGGACTCTAGCTCGCTTGGAGGCTTTTGGGACTGCTTTCCCCTATTTCTCAGACTGGAGACCTGACTGGCTGCTGAATTATCTGCGGCTGACTGGCTGTTTCTAACCCGAGACGGCTGGCGACAATGCGAAAGCGCGCGGGGGACTCAACAACAACACAACACAGTAGCATGATTGTTTTTCACCTGTATAGGGCACGGGTATTATCAGAAAAGAAGCTTTCATTTCCTCTCGGTCGGCGGGACCGTTGGTAGGGGACCGGACTAGGGCAGGGTTAAGATTAGGCATGTGCCCAGCAACGCGGGTACCCTCTGCTAGTATATATATTATATATTATATTTCTATGAGGGGAAGCGCGTACAGGTGACACATGACAAGCTTCATTGTTAACCGTTAATAATATAATCCAGTTCGATTTCATTGAAGTTTTGCCCCGCAGATCGGTGGTGCGCATACGACGACCTGTGTATGATCGATGAATGCATCTAATCACTACGTCAATTTGAGAATGCTCTCTAAAATATGTTATATTTTTTTAGTTAAGAGAGAACAGGAAGGAACTTCGTACGAAAATAAAGTATGGTTAGGTATGTATTAATTGCAATTCTAATTGCGCCCAATCTCTCTTGAGCAACAAGTTACAACGTAGACGATTTACCTCCAAAAGACTTTTTAAAGTTCTCTCGGGCAGAACTGTTGCATGAGTTTGAAGGAGACGACGACTTCCTTAATTTCTATCGCTTCCTTCAATGGCGACTTCTTAATCCGGTCTTGACGAACTCAGTATTGATTTTTTATTTTAAGTTCTGTTCTGTCTGCTGTAAATTTATTCCTAAGTTTGATTGCTTCTTCGTTAAAAAGCTCTAATTTGTTAAGAATTATTTATATGTGTGTTGAATTGAAGGGTATGTGTTACACTAAACCTGTATTAGTTAGTGAATTATGTTTTTGAGAATTATGACTTTTTATCGAATATATCTACTATATAGATGGAGCGAGATGTACATTGCTGAAATTCCTCATTTTGACAGATATTATTTTACTTTTTGTTTTCACCCTTTGATTTAGTTTTGTTCCTATTCTCTTAAAGAGTCACTCCTCACAGAAAAATATTGAAGAAATGCTTTTCGTTAATTAGGCTCATCACAAATATTTTAAGTTGAGTGGGGCTGAGAATACTTAACAAATTCCCCCCATAATAATTACATTAATTGTCTTAATTAGTGAGCAAGGTAAAAATACAAAGTATGAATAAATATAGAGAAGAACAAAGAAGTTTGAAAATCTCTATACAGTATATATTTTAGAACATCAACTACGAGCGGAATTACCCGCCTTCGCTCGGGTGATACATAGGACAATAAAATTGTAGGAAACAACCAAAAAGCAGAGAGGAGATTTATGTTGAGAAATACTTTCTTTGGATCAAATCGGGGTGAACCCAACGGGGGCTAATGGACTTAAAAATCCGCCTAGTCATAAATCAACCACAGTAGAAGTGACCTCTTGAAATGTAATAAATTTCACTTATAAATTCCGAAATATACTACTCTTATATTTACTAGTAGTAAACTAAAACCGTAGGATGTTTTTAAATATCGCATATTTTGAATACATTTAAAAATTTTATATTAATTATTTTAGAATAACTTTAAATTATATTTATTGTAAAGCCAGGTAAAAAATATCCGCAGGAACCATGCTGATTCCAAATCTGCCCTTAGGTTTGCTCTGGGATCAACCGTTCAAAATTGATACCCAGACAAACACACACAGGAAACTCTACTTTATATTGTATATAGATCACCCGTCAAAGTGCTACTCCCTACCATCGATCAACATAACAAACAACGGACGAACGATCATAAACAAAGTCTACTCCAGCTATCATATTCAAACTTGCCATGGACGGCCTCATATGTACAGATATACAGGGTGGCCCATTAAATTCGACCCCCCCTTACAATTGACGCTTTCTTATTTACAAATGACCATTATCATTTTTCATTGGCGCATTCTTATTTACAAATGACTATTCTCATTTTTCATTGGCGCATTCTTATTTACAAATGACTATTCTCATTTACAATTGACGCTTTCTTATTTACATCTGGAAATGGTATAGTAAATGTTTAAATGTTTCATTATTCCTTAATATTTCATTCATTGATTTCACGCCGTTTAAATGTCTGTTTTTGATTATCCTACATATAATCGAAACCGGTCACATCATATATGGCAATATATGTTCACCTTGGGTCTGGTTCTCCTCTTTTCACTTCAAATTAGTTATCCAAGTGTGTCTTCGTTATCTGAAGTGTGAATAATACTCGTACAGAAAATGAATAATTGATTAGTCCATCGAATCATGTTTACGGACAGAAATCAATCTGCTTAAACAATGAGCAACGTTTTTAGTCCAAATTGAAAACCTTAGTATATATACTGTTTATTGAAAGCAGCTTCAACCATTAGGCGAATTTTAAAATTATTACAGTGCATTTATAAATAAAACGACTAAAGTTGATAGTCCATAGAATCGCTATGAGTTCGAACATGTTAAAATAAAATATTGCTAGAATTACGATTTTTGACCGCACTTTAATGTCCCCTAATATAAAATGTGTCACAATTGCTACAATTCATACTATAGGCACAAGATGAAGAAGAATACATGTGGGACATTAGAAACCAATTTTTATTTTAGTTTATTGGGATAAGTAAAAATAATGTTTAAATTTAAAAAAAACGTGAACTCTTCTGATAGGTGGGATTGTCAAGAGATGGAATGTAAGGGACACGCGATCTACTGTATATTTCAAAGAAGCAATAGATAAGGTAAAGGTTTGTAAAAGAAGAGTTGGGCCTTCAAAAGGCTTTGTTTATAAGACAGAGTAAAGGGTACGCTAGCAGATTACAATATCCATAAATTTTTGGGCGTCTATAGAATTGACGTCGCTCGCACACTTTCCCTAAATTTCTCTCCCGAAGAAAGAAATAACGATTTTTGAATTTAAGACGCCAGTCGTTACGGGGAAAAAGTGAGTATAGGCAGAGAAATTTGTTATTATAAAGCAACTTGACTGGAGTTAAGCGAAACAAGATCATGAGTAAATAGAAGCGGAGAAAAATCTCATCCCACCTTGACCATAGCATTATGAAATATGCATGAATAATCAACCTGGCGGAGGCTGGAAGAAGGGGAAAGCGATGGTAATGCGATCGATAACACATTTTGAACAGCCCTCCCCAGCCCAAAACGCGACGGCGAGACAAAAACAATCCGAGTATATGGACACAGACGGGCTGGTTGGTTGATCATTCTGTTCTTACAACGCGTCTTGGGGAAATAACTCGCTGAACTGCGCTAACTAGATCACAATGATGTACAGTACAGTACATAGCATTTCCCAGCGTAGTTAGAAATTTCGTCACAGTTATTAATATACCGTATGACCAGAATAATTTTAAAATGGACAGAGTTGTACAAAGAATGATTTTAAAATTTTGATCAAGTAATTAAAAAATGAAAATTTTTCGTGTGGTGTTATTTCTAAGAGGATTCTCATGAAACCATTTTTCGTCATTGTCGACTACATTCTTTAAACTGGTACGTCGGTTAAATATTGCAATGATATCTTTATTGGCAGCATTGAATAAGTTGTATCTTGTTGTTCTCCGTTTATTCATTTGGCACCCATTTGTCTGACACACACTTAAAGCCCAAATCCTCTTTAAGGATAGGCAGAACCATATCCTGCGACAGCTGTAACTCATCAGCAATTTGACGTGTGGTTGGTTAACCCTCATCTCCTTAAAGAAACCGTCATTTACTGTACGGTACTTTAATTAAACTGCACGTTAACATTGAATAAACTTCGTACTATAGTCTGTAAATAGAACTCGATCGAAAAACTCAATAAGCACTGATCGGATTTCAGATCTAATGGTACCAAGCGATATGTCTCATCAATACCTTTCGAACGCTATGTCGGATGATATGATTCGGCGATATAAAAATTTGTATTTTTTGAAATTTTGAATTTATCGGTTTTTGATTTTTGAAAATTTTTCCACGGGGAAGGGCCGGCAAAATTTTTCCCACGGAGGGACCGGCAAAATTTGGCCTGCCCCCCCGTGTGAAAATTTTAAAAATTTGACCTTGACCTAATTCGAAATGATCTTGACCTAATTATGACGTACTACTCTCTGATTGGATGACCTACTTTCGTTGCTAGGCAGTTACTAAGGGAAGTCCCAAAATGACAGTGACCTACTTTCGTTGCTAGGGAATTCCCAAGTGACGTCATCACAAATCAATTTTTAGGTGAGTTAGATCCTATTCTTCACCATATGCTATTGATTTAAAAACACCTTAATGTGTCTACGTACTGTAAGTCTAAAGCGGATAGTCACACTATGGTAGACAATACTTATGTAGAAAAATTTTCATGAAACTTTCAGTTTTGCGATTTCTCTCAATTAGAATATTGTAAATTATGATTTTTAGAGATTAATTTTAATTGAAGCAAATCCAAGGTATTGCATTAAAGTGTAACAGTGAAACATAAATATCCTGTGTGAAAAGTTGTTTATAGATGTGAGTCATTCCATTAAAGCTGATGTTAACAGCATCGTCGAACATAATTTCATATGTCATTTCACTTATGATCTGTATAGATACAAAATATTTTGAGTCCATGGAGCTCTACTTCGTTTGAATCTGCCCAAAATAATTCTTTGATTTCTAGTTGATCATGATCAGAATAATTTTGTAAAACTTCAATTCCAAACAGAAATGTAAATAACTATTTTGAATTGACCATAATGCAGTAAGTCAAAGCAACACAACAAGAAACATTCTTGCTTTTTGTAAAAAACATATTAAACAGCATGGAAATGTATAAAAAAGCGTCGGTATGTTTGGATTGGTTAACACTAATTGCAACTTATAGTCATGAAATCGATTTTTTGAGCGTTAAAATAGCTGCATTAACTTCATTCAAACATGCAGGACTATGAAACAATACTCAACCTGAACGCATATAGTACATCGAGCATTCTGCCAGGAAATGGACAGAACAATGTGTTTTTCACCGAAATTTAACAACGAACTTAATCTCCATTTTATGCCGTCCGAGTAAACATTCAGAGTAAATTATTATGTATAATAGGAAATGTATAATTTATTTACCAAGTAGGATTACCCGTATAGCGTTAGTAATCGCAGCATCTGCAGAATTCAAATTTATTGATTTAGCTTGGAATCAA